>JANHGB010039749.1:16867-36128 GCA_026283785.1 Coracopsis vasa
AACTGGGGGGGTGCGTGTGTGTAAAATCTTTCTGCAGCGGCCGCCAGTGCATCCCAAATCACTCCAACTTAAAGGAAAGATGGGACGCGGAGAAGTGCCGTCGGCTCCTCCACAGCTCTTGCTTGTACTCAGAGGCATTTGGTGTTTTTCTAGGGTAGTTTCTTGTTTTTTCCCTTCCCTTGTCAATCTTATTTGGCAAATAATCGCCTCGATTTACTACTTGTTTTTCCCCCTTTATTTATTTATTTATTTTTAATCAGAGTAAATAATTGGTTCCCGAAGCACACTTGAATCTGTGCAAATAACCAGGTTATCATTTGCTATATATAGCCCAGTGCGCTGCCTTCCAGAAGCCCCTGAACATTCATCTGACAAGTTTTCTGTTCTCTCTAAGAGCATTATTTAAAGCAAATACAATGAAATTACTAAATTAAGCTGAACAATGCCAATACCGTTGGATGAACTGGGCTGCTCCTGGTGAAGGGCAGCTTTGCTGCTGGTTTCCCGCTTTTCCATTCGAAGAAGGAGCGGGTTCTTCTGCAGTTTCCAGCGCCTCCATGCCTGCTTGAGTGATAACACATACCTATATGGGATAAATATATATATATACACATATATAAGAGATACATATATATATGATCTATACGGTCTCACATACGCATATATACATAAGCTTTATATGTCTCGGCGTATGAAGATATGTATATTGATGTGTATATACACACACACGCATCTGTATAGAGAGGTTGCACACTTACAGGCTCGTTGTATTTTGCATTGCACTGAATGGATTTTTTGGGTGGAGGGGTGAAGGGGAAAAGAAAAGCAGGAATCTCACTGATAGAGCCTTAAAAAGAGGAGAATAATACAAATTAACCTTCCATTACTGCTGCAGTCAACCATGACAGAACAGGCCAGTTGCGTGGTTGGTGACGTCTCCGTGTCCTATAGGAGCAAAGCTCGTGAGATAGCAGCTATCGCCTTGAACTCTCTTTATTTTATCGGAGTATGGCTGGTAATAAACAGTAATATTTAATTTCTCGGAGACCACAAATCGGCTTCTAGCTGGAAGGCTCCTTCGCCTTGACATTACGGTTCTGGAGAGCCTGGACTTGCCATCCTTTTCCCAGCTTCCCTCCCCCCCCCCTTCCTTTTTACCCCCATCCAACCTGCAGACGGAAATAAATTCGATTTATTTGCATCGTTTTCAACTTGTCTTCAAGGTGTGTGAGCGCTAGTTTGGCACTGGAGAGGTGAGTGTTTTCCCAGGCAGCGGCCGTGCTCGGGTTCGCGCTTCCAAACTTGAGGGATTTTCACCTTTCGTCTTTCTTCCCGGCGAGGGGAGGGAAGCTCGGGTTCCCCCTCTCTACCAGCTGCAAGAAACCTTTCTCCTAGCTGCTTTCGTTGGGATTTTTAAGAGAAACCCCTCTTCTTTCAGGAGAACTGGGTACCTCGGAGGATGCTCCCAGCATACGCTCGGAGCTGCGCCCATCGCGCTCCTTCCGCGGCTTTCACCCAGCACCAGCAGCTCCTCCTTGATATCTGTTTATTTCCCCCTTGTTTTTCCACCCTCTGGTTTGCACCTTTCGGAGCAGCGCGGTGCGGTAGGAGGGTTCGGCCGGGCAGTCCACCCCAGGCCCCGGGGCTGCTCCGGCCGCCGCCGCCTCCTTCCCGGCGGGAAGAGCCACCCGGTTCTCTCCTTCGTTTATTTGTCTTTGGAAAAGCTCCACGGCTCCTTTCCCTCTAAAAATAATGAAATATGGGACAAGCTTTGTTCTGTTTGTTTAAGTAGCATTCTTTGGCTTATTCTCTGTGGCTACAAGTGCGGTGATTTTATTATTCTTATTTGCAACCGTTTACTGTTGGCTGTTTCTCCTCAAGTAGCAGATTGAACTGGGGCGAACACGGGAAAGGGTGCCCTCCCTACCCCACCACCCCTCCTAATAGCCGCTCACCCCCAGGGTTTTCTCTTCCTCACCTCAAACTTTGAGGTGGCTCCGGTGTTATCGCGCCCTGCGGGAGCTGGGAGCAAAGCTGGGATTGCTGAAAACTTCCACGAAATGCAAAAGAAACGAGCGAGAGGCAGAAAAGGGTGAGGGATTTATTTTATTGGAAGCGGGGGCAAGACAGGGATGGGACACACTGATGAGGAGAGGGTGGGGGCAGGAGGAGGAGGAGGGTGGGCAGAGCAGATCTAAACCATGCCATTTATTCCGAGTCTTATCAAAAATCCGCCTCGCCAATCTGGTTCTCTTCAGCCCGCAGAATGCGACAGGGAGGCTGTTTACCCTGCGCTGACCTATTCAACTTTACCCTCCCAATAATACATTAAAAAAAGGGAGCGAAGGAAGATGCAGATAAAGCCACATCCCCGCTCCTCCCTGACGGGTTGATTATTTGAGCGCGGCGAAGAGCTCCGGAGGGCTGCGGCCCGCGGCCGGGCAGCTCTGCGCGGGGTGAGGAAGAGGATGGGGAAGGGCAGGAGAAGAAGCCTGACTGCCTGCACAAGCGGGCAGAAGGGCCATAACCCCACTAGGGGTCCATCTTCGCGGGGTTTTTCAGTCCCACTCCGCCGCATTTCATCCTTCCCCTTTCCCCCCGAAAGTGAGTGTAAAACTTCCCTGGAAAATGTAAATGAGATGATGGCACAGGGGTTAGCCACGCTCCTACAGAGAGGAAAGTTCATGTAGCACAAACCCTTGCTATCACAGATATATATATATCCACACACACTTTGGGCATCAGTTTGTGCATTTATTGAATAAGGCAGAATGAAATTGGTTCATGAAGGAGAGTCCTGTCAGGTCAGCTTCAGCTCCAGAAGAATTTATTATTCATGTATTGTGCCTAGAATTGCTGCAGAACTTGATAACTCTGGTATCTAGCTCTGTTACTTAAATATACGCTAAGGTTTCCATTCAGTTAGTCCCCAGGAGGACAGAATGGCCACAGTTCCTTCTGTTAAGAGGCTGCTGGGATAATAATAGGAAAATATTTCGGATAAGGTGTCCTTTTCTTCTGAATCCTGGGAATGGATCCCCCCTGACCATAAAGGCCTTAAAGAAAGTGAATATTCCCAATTATGTCAATTATCCTCCACTGATTGTCTCGGGAGACCCATTTCGCACATTCCCTTTCAGTTTAATTTTGGCACACTTGTTCTATTTCTATCAGACAGCGGAAGAACGTGGACACTGTTAGTGAAACCAAAAAGGCAGCTCAGGGAAATGCACTCAAATATGGGTGACATTCAGAGTTCAGTTCCTCATCCACACTTCTCATTGAGACAGGCTCCCTTTGTTTAAGAAGGTTAGTTATTTCCTCATGCAATAAAAGCATCTATTGCCAGGTAGGCCTGGGAATGAGCTCTCAACTAAGTTTCTTTCTCCACTGTAAGATATGTGCAGCTGGCCACATATGTAATACAATATTTAGGAACCAGGTAGAGGTGAATGAATGACTGAGGTGATTTCTCCAAACCATTCTATACTTGCATAGAGTATCAAAATACATGAGTCAATATAAATGGTCAATACGGCAGGATAGATTAAACCTTTGCATAACTCAAAAATAGGAAGGAGCTTTGATCAGGAAAAACATTTATTGTCTGTACATCCAAGCAGTGGCATTTACTCCTAAGGAGGCTTTTGCCCTCCTTTGCAAAGACATGGAGTAGCTGCCTTCTCCCATGTCTAAGTCATGAGTCTCTAGCAGTGTGATTTCCAGAGCACCAGGAATGCATCCTCTGTTGCTGTGCAGCTGGATTGTCTAAAGATACACTTTGAAAGACATTTTCTTGTGTCTTATTTTCTATTCTGAATGTCTTCTGGTGTTTGTCAGTTCAGAAAACAAAATATGAACTTTAAACATGTTAAAGAATCTGTGTCTTGTGTTTCCTTTCCCAGACTGGTTTCTAGAGCTCTTTGCTTCTCCTCCCTTTCCATGATCTTGTCTGAATACAGTATCTCTATATAATAATTTCTCAGCTTTCCCAGGACTTTTCTAGATAGAGAAGAAATGCAAATTATAAGGGGAAGGTGTCAAATTGACTGGATTTCTGTTACTGGCTTCAACACTGATCTGTGCTTAGGAAATGGATCTCTTTTTCCTCTCTCCTCGCTCAGCCTCCTGTTTAATTTATGGATTAGACTTCGAGGGTCAGGAATTTTATCTAGCTGGGTGTTTTATACATGGCCTAGCCCAACAAGGCCCCAGCCTTGGTTGTGGCCTCTAGACTCTATCACACTGTAGATACTAAATACTAAGTACTTTCATGCATGCTGCTGGGTGTTGAATAGGGCATCTGTCTTGGCTCATTAAACGCAGCACTCCTCTCTTTTTCCAGGGAAAGTTTCACCTTGAGAGAGACCTCCCCATTCCCACAATAAGGCATTAAAAAGGAGGAAAATGTAGCCAAGGAAAAGCTACAGACACATCCCATGTGGGGGAAAAACCACGATATGGCACCTTGGTCTATTCCTTCACTCTCCTTTTGTCCTTCCCTTTCTCTAAACAACCCTGCTTCTGAAGGGGGAATTATCTCCTTCAAATCAAAGCAGAGGGTAACCTGACTATTTCTTGCAGAGAAGTAATAATTAAGGCACTAGAAGGATGCAATCTGCATACATTATTGCAAGTTATGCCAACAGAATGTCAACATTTGTGTCATAAGTAATCTTGAGCAGCAAATTACTCTGCGCATTGGCCTGGAATCCATCGGCAGAGGCAGTGGTACTAATTATAGGGGAGCTTCTCCTCCACTGAAGGATGGACAGAGGATTACACAAAAGGATCAATGTGCAAAAGAGATCACCTAACTAGAGCACTGTGAATATGTGGCTCAGTGAGAGTCTAATATCCTCAAATCACCTGCTTCTTGTGACTGAAGAGATGAACCTCAGGTAGAAGAAGTCAGTGATGTGCTTGGTCTCAGCTTGGTACACTGGCTACAAGTCATGATTAAGAGGTTCTGATTCCTCATCAGTAGGAGAAGACACTTTGACAATACTACACTGGTATAGAAAGTAAGATGCCTGGAGAGCTCATGACATAACATTTTCCATGATCTATGATCTTTTCCTCTTTAATTCACCTTGCCCACGCTTCCTTCAGGGAATGGAGAAAAGATAAATATCCTGTGCAATATACTGGGAATGTCTTACTAACTTCATTTTAGAAGCAGTGTTGTTTATGAGCTGTTTCTTTTCCAAAGAAGAAGAATGGGGTTTTTTGGCTCTGTAAGGCTATTCCTGAGAAATATGCATCTCCATCATCCCTCCAGTCACTCATAACTGCGCATGCAGCAACGGAGACCAGGCTTGCACCAGAGTTTTCCATATTGCCCTTTTTGCAGCCTAGAAACTTGAAGTTTGATCTAAACTTTTGCCTTAAGATCAATTCCTGAAAAGCTGTCACCAGGGAAGACCAGCTGGTAGGAAATAAAGATCAGCCTTTATCAGCTTCCTCATTTCTGAGGGACAGTTGAGAACCGCAATCTGTTTGAAATGTAACTTCTCATAAGTTTGGAGACAATAAATGTCAATGTACAGCAATTTTAGAGTGTTTTCTTCACTTTTGCCTTTACTTAAACCTGGGAGAAGAAAAAACAGAAAGCAATTCTTTTCCTCATATTACTGACTTCCCAGACCCTAAAGAACTGTATGAGGAATGCCCAGGGTTTTTATTTCCAAGGAAGATCATTACTGTATTTTGTATTTCCCACACCTTGCTTCCATAAGATGCTCTTCCATGGGTTTATTACATATATATGAGAGATATATAAGCTATGTCCAACATCTTGGTTAGAGCCAATCTTTCATCTGCTCACTCTGTGCAGCCTTAAACCACTTTGCTAACATGCCCTGCCTTGCTTACTGGTTGAAGAGAGGGCATCATTTATTGTCTCTTTTCACTCCATGTCTTCCATAAATTTGCTTACTGTCTTGCAGATACACAGAAATCTTCAAGACATCCCCCCTGCTATCATTCACTTTTCCATTTCTGGAAGCTTTATAACCTAAACCTGTGTCTGTTTCTTAATAGCATATACCCACTACCTCCCTCTGAGGATGCTGGCAGAGATTCTCTCATTTATATCGAAAACCCATAGGTTTATTAAGCAGCATCAGGCCCATATAAAGTAACTTCTTGAGTTGCCACCCGCTGAATGTGTGTCAGATGGTGTCCACAGTCTGCTCTGAGTGTGCTCTGATCCCCAGCGCACTGAGCTCCTGTGTTTCCCACATGTCTGCAAACCAGAGCTTTCTCGCCAGGTACAGCAATGCTCCAAGGCTCAAGCCTCCCCAAGGCCTGGAGCTCACAAAAGTTGCATTTTGTCTTCATACTCTGTCATTAAGTGGAGTTAAAAATAAAGCCTGTCAGAACCTCACAGCCTGCAGGGAAAAGGATATTAATTACAGCAGGCAGAGAGTGGAGAGGAGCTGCCTTGAGTGAGAAGCCTCCCTGCTGAGCTGTCACCTTCCCTGTGTCACCAGCAGAGCTGGGCTTTGGCTCTCACACAGAGCAGAGGTTGGCCCAAATACCTGTGAAACGGCAGGACAGGAGGAGCCAGCAAAGGGATTTCATTGCTGGTTCAAACATGTTCACTGGTACCAGCTTCCCTGCCTGCACATCCAGCCTCAACACAGCTTAACGCAGGGACATGGACTGAGGGATGAAGAAAGGGCAGAGGTGGCAGCTACAAGGGAAGATGCTATTCAGAGACCCAAAATAAGATTCATCGCTAAAGGCTGAGATTTCAGTTATAGAGGAAAGAAGTGCGTCATTAGGGACCAAGTAGACAGTAGAGTCAGCAGAAAGTGGCACCCAATTTTCCTCCAAGATGTATGAAAAGAAGATTGAGCTGCCAAGGGAAGACGAAGATCAAAATATTAGTATCATCTCCAGCTCTTAGCTTCTTAGCGAAGGAGATATATAGTGCCACATTTCCTTGTCTCCTGATCGATACATAGACATGAAAATATCCCTTCAGAAGTTAAGTTTAGCCCTGACTGCTCAATTCTTTGCATAAAGTATATTTAGGACAGATTTTATATTCAGTATTGAAGTATATATTTATATGTCTGTATTTATGTTTATTGCGTGTTTAGAGGGAAGATGCCTTGTCTGAGTAAGACATTACTTGTGAAGTTATAGCGGGTACCAGCTTCCCAGCTGGATCTTCACTGGGTAAAATGGTTTTGAAGGACAGAGGGTAAGGATGATGGGGAATGGCTCAGCTAGGCAGAGCAGCCTGTGTTTCTGAAAACATGCCTCCACGATTTAAATAACTCCTAAACTTTGCCGGAGAGGACAACAGAGGGAGAAAACTAATAAAATGACAGAAAAGGAACACTAGGAGCCACATATTGTGAATTGCTGTTTGAATCTTTAGCTGGGTGAATCAATCAAGCTGACAGGGCAAGCCCTTCTAATGGGAAGGCTCCCAATGCCATCAGCTGAAGGGTAACGGCAGGGGGACGGTGCCATGCCGATGCTGCCGTGCCAGGATGCGCTGGCATCTACTTCTTCTTTGTCAAAGCCTGACTTTGCCCAACAAATCCATTGACAGAGAGCAGCTCTGTGTGCCAGTGTCTGACAAACTTGGCAAGGGCTCTCCCTTTGCTAGAGAAGACTTGAAAGTTCACTTAGAGGGCACTACACCATCTCCATCTGCAAAAGAGCCCTCCACTGCTCTTTTCAGCGCTGTTGAGGAGAGAGGGAAATGAAAGAGAAGAAAAGAGTTAAGACACACAGGCTGGTCCTTGAAACCAGCAGGAAAGAGGCAGTGAAAGAGCTTAATTAATGGCACATCAGCGCTCCCCAAGATGTGTGTCTAACGAGGCCTTTGCCTGGCACTTTAGCTTTGCTCCTGAAAACTTAATGCAGGCAAAATATAAGCAGGAGGCTGTGTGGAAACAGGAGCCAGCGTGAGCAGATACATCCCGGTTTAATTCTCTCCTTTGGATGACAGCCCTCTGTGCCTCCTCCCCACATCCCTTTCTCAGGGACACGCTTATTACAGCTATTTCAGAGAGGAGAAATAACCAGCCCAAAATATAGGGAGAGATCCACTTTTATCACGCACAGCAAATGAATAAAGCAGGGTCAGAGTGTTGACTTGGAAAATTACAGTCTTCCTGGCTCCCGAATAAATCCAGACCTGGTGCCCTCTGCCACTCAGCCTTTACGGAATTTAATTTAGAGCAATTGATTTATTTGCTGTGGACAGGTGGACTCTATAAAGAATTTTTAGGGCAGAATTTACAGTGGGCTTTGTCATGCAGTGAGAGGAAAAAATAGCACCAGGAGTCTGACAGAGCTTTCCTGTTTCCCATGGGCTGCCCCTCCAAAGCAAGCAAGAGGTAGCTGCAATAGGAGCTGGCAGCAAAGGGGAATCAAGGGGGTCTTCAGAGGAGGAAGAGCAGGGTTTGTAGGAGCTGTCTGGTATTAAACACAACAGTGTTCTCAAGACCAGGTGGGTGCATTCATGCCCTTGGCCCTGCCCTAAAGGCCTGGGTTCTCTTTGCATAAAGCCCTCACATCTCCTATAGCAATGATGGTGTCTGGTGATAGGTGTCTGTTTAAACTTGGTACTTCTATGAGTACAGAAGCTAGAGCCAGGGCAGTGTTTATCAGCTGTTGAGATACATCCTTAAGAAGACCTTTCCTTAGAAACAATCGCTTCCTTGCCCCCTTCTCTTGAGCTTTCCATTTTGAAATGCCAGCTCTGGAAGATCTTCCCTGTCTTTGTGCTGCAGTTAGGATCAGTAGATGCTTACAAGCTGAAGGCACCTTGATACTAAAACAAAGACATGGGAAGCTTTAAGAGAGAAGATGCCCTTAGGAATGAGTTTGACAACTGCTGATTTCAAGTGCAAGTTGTTAGTCATGTCTGAGAGGCTTTTGGTTACCGAGAGGTCAGGGTGAGAGCTCTATATCCGAGATCTTCTATATTCTTTCTAGGTTTAGCTGGGTCTCCCAAGCACACAGTAGCAAGACTGGTCTGCTTCCTATGCTGTGTGTTTTACAGCTCCTTAGGGAGGCAGATAGCAGACAAACAACCTTGGAAACCCTTCCTGGTTGAAAGCGTTAATTGGAACAATCAATAAGCAACAATACCCTGATTTCTGGGCTTGATTGAGCCAGTGTTTGGATGTGACACAGCCACAGCTGTGAAAGCAGCAATTGCTTTGCTTGAGTCAGCGAGAACCAGTGCCCCAGCACGTAGAGGTGGCTGCTGTCTTCCTCATGAACCCTAAGGCTGAGAGCCTGATTTTGCTGTGCAGTTTGAGGTGGCAACACTGCTCCTCTGAGCTCTCTACTCAGTTGCGTCGAATCAAGCTCCTTAAATAACTCAGGCTAGAGGAGAGCATTCACCTCCCGTTCTAACCTACATCGGTAGATCTCCAAGCGCTTTACCAGGATCATTGTTACTTTGCTCTTGCTAAAGAGACTGAGGCATAGAGAAGCCAAGGAACCTGCTAGAGGACATTTAGCACTTTGAGAAGGAACAAAAATGAGACCCTGCAGATTCCAAACCTCTCTTTTTTTATACCATAAGTGTATACAAAACTGAAGAACTGCATCTATGAGAGCCAGGTAGATACAAAATTAAGCTTATACTAATTCTAAGGTTTAGCAAATAGAAAAACAAAAACCAACCAAACAACAATAAACTAAATCACAACACACACACATGCCCCTAAAAAGACCTTAAACATGCCAAGGACTGAAACATAAGAAGACTCAGACAGCATCTATCTTTCTTCAAGGCGTCCAAGGAGCTCAAGATGCTATTGAGGGAGTCTCTGTGCAGAGACTGATAAAGTAAAAGCCAAATAGAAGACCAGTTACAAAACAATTCCCTTCTTCTGGGGACATTACCAGCTTTCCTGACCAACCTGTTCCCACTCCAGTGAAGTGGTTTCCTATGTGAACCCTGAGCATGCTCCTACTGAGCAGTAAGTTGTGAGCAAGTCTCTGACATCCCTCAGGCAGCCAGAGTGGATAATGTGCCTTTAATTGTAAGGGGGAATCATCCCTAAATGTGATTACCTTACAGGTCCCAGAGATTCCACCTCATCACTGAGGACCCCAAAAGAGCTACAGTTGCAAGAGTTACTAAAGTTTCCAGCCCAGATTTTGACTTTCCTTAGCCTGAGGGTTTTGTCCTCATTTAATTTAGACAAGACTTATCCAGACCAGAAAATCTGGCTGCAAAAGACTGGGATTTGTGAGCTCAGCAGCATGCAGGGAGAGTGAATGTGACACACAGAGCCCAGACGAGTACAGGAGACACAAAGCATCTGTGTGAGCTCTTCAGGAAAGCAGCAAATGAAAACCAAAGCATTAATGTGACCCAAGAGCAGTGTACTCCTGGGTGTTTTTCAATCACAATAGACTATTCTAAAAGGACAATGTTCTCCTATTTACAATAAATTTCATCAATGTATACATCTTCCCCTCATTTAAGAAAAACACACAATACAATACAAGCTCCATCTGGCTCTATTTAGACTCCAGGCCTTTCTGTTTGTACAGCCAGAAGCCATCAATTATTGTGTCAAGACCAAGGATTTCAAGGCCCTGGACACAAGGAATTAAAAGGAGGCAGGGGAGGGAGAGGGCACAGATGAGAGCCTTGAAATGGTTATAATTAGTTGTGTGGTAAATGATCAACCTGGGGGTTATTAAGCATCCCTGTTTACAGAGTCCATGGTGCTCTGCTGGCTCTTTTGCAAAGCTAAAGCCATGAGGACACAGATACACAGGTAGGGTGCAGAGAAGGGGCACAACAGGATTTTCCTGTTTGCTTTTGGGAGATTAACTCCAAGCCAAACCCATCATTCTCTAAAGGGCAATGCTAAAGCCTCAGATGTTTACCTGGCACATATTTCTCATTCAGGAACCAAAAGGTCTTCTAGGTAGCCCCTTTCTGCTGCAGACACATGCCACCTATGTCAAGTGTGGGTGAGGAGAAGGCAGATCATCCTGAAACAGTAGGTATACACCAGCCTCAGGCTCCACATATACATGGCAGGGGGTTGGAACTAGATGATCTTAAGGTCCTTTCCAACTCTCTTCTATGATTCTACATCCAATTGTAGAATGGATTCAGCTTCAGCCTTTGTTCAGTCAAAAAGCATCATCTAGGTGAGACTTGATGCAAAAGACTTAAAGAGCAGGATTTACAGGGACAACACTTTGAGCAGAGGACTGAGGAGGAAGGTGCCTGAAGGAAGAGACATGGAGATGTCCCTTCTCCTCTTTGCAAAAGAGAGGCTCACAGGACCCAAACTTTTGTTTCACACTTTCCTCTTGTGATCAGTTCATTAAGAGATATCAGATTAGTACAGCTAAACTCAAATAAGCTTCTAATTCTTGTACTGGAGACCTAGGCTTTAAAAGGTCTGGCATTAAATACAAGCCACCAAGATATATTAAATCTTGTTACACCAACAAGCAGCAAAGCAAGCTGGTGGACAGGTTCTGGTTATCTATCTCCTCACTGCCAAGTGGAGAAGGAGGATGGGACTGCCTCTATATTCCCTGGTCCTTGAGGTAAAGCAAGGCTGTGTTTCCAATCTGTACCCCTGACTTCTCTGACTGCACAGCAAACCTGCATAATCTCTCAGGTGCATATTAAATGCAGCTGAGCTTTGAAGGGGGTATTATTAACACGGTCAGCCATGCAGCTCTCTCATTGTAGTAACAATCTGGTGACTCATCCATCCCATTAATTTAACATCAAAAAAAGTGGGGGTCAGATCCTCTTCATTTACCTAAGTTAAATTTGGAAAGGAGAAAAAGGGAAATTTTCTTGGCTTTAACTTGAAAAATGGTACAACCACACAAAAAAATCACATTTTCATCCCCAGCTCTCATTTTTCCAGTTTATAATATTATGATAATTGCATTCCATGTTCAAAACTGGGGCACTTAGAAGCATGAAATTGAATACTAAAGGCCTTCTTCCCACTATTGATCTGTATTCCAGCAACATGGAGGGATCCTCAGCCCTGGACCAAGACCCCGTTGCGCTGGGAATGTCTAAGCACAGAACAAAAGACAATGCCTGCTTCAAGGAGTTACAGGCTGCATGTTACAGCCCAGCAATGACAATCACCACTATCAAGCTAACTGCAGGCATTGACCAGATAACAATCACATACCCATACATTGAACTTTTCTAAATGCATCTCCTATCAGAAGCCAATGGCATAAAACCTGTATTATGAATGGTGTAATTCTGCAATGTATTTGTGTTCTCTTTGAATTTCATTCCCAAACTCTTTGCTCAAAGAGTAAGCTGTAGCATTGGAAATACTTGCAGGTAAATATTTGACCAAGAATAAGAATACTTGGTTGAAATGGTTTGAACTGCATTCCTAGAAGCTAAGAAACCTCATGGGCAGAATTAATCCAAGTAACTCTTTTGGTCCCTTGTTCAGATATGCAAGCAGGCTTTGCTTAAATGACCCCAAACTAATACAGCCCTGGATATAGCAGGTAAGAAAGTAAAACATCTGGATGATATTTTACACAGTGATAATAGAGTATTTACTTCAAGCTGCCAGTGACATTGAAAAGAATCCTTGTCATTGCAATAGTGGGAAGTCCCCTTCCTCAGTTTCTGCAGCCAGAGTAAAGAGAAAGTTAAAGGAATGCTGTAGGGTATCCCCATTTACAGATGCTCCCTTCCCTTTCCAAGGGAGAGCACTGCAAAGAACATCCCATCCCCAGCCCAGAGCCTTTCCAAGACCATCTCTGAAGACTGAACAGCAATAACTCAACCTGATCAAAGGTAGCATCAGTGTGTAAGAGCAAAGCACACTCAAGAGTCTCATGAAAAACTAATAAAACATGGTTTGTGTAGGACCAAGTGTTACAAAGGCTTCATGCCAGAATAAACCCTTCCTCACTTTAGTTTTCTCAACCCCAAGACATACATAGCTACTTTATTACATACTAAAAGAGGAGGAAGGTCAGCTTGGAAAAGGAGGAATTTCACACATGAGTAATAAACCCAGACCATGAGCTAGACCACCCCATGCAGTGCACAACCCCTTGATCTATCTCTGTATTACAGAGAGAAATGTATACTTAAACACTGCAAAATCCCTGTGATCAACCAGCTCTCTTCTCTTTCATGTGGTTTGGTGTGGGAATTTGGTTTGCAGGGCTGTGCCCAAGGAAGAACCACAGCCCAAAACCTATCCAGAGAACCATGTTTTCTAGAACATTCTGGCAAAGCACAAGTGTGCAAGTCCATCCATGTGACTGTGTTGTTTTTCTGTTCTATTAACTGAATAAGAGCTGCTGTGAACTGTGTCTACTTTGAGAAGGTAAAATGAAAAGCAAATAACACAACAGCTACATCAGGTCAAGCAATGCCAAAGAGGGAAGAGACGTCTCAGGTCAGAGATACACCTTTGAGTGCACACAGGCTGTGTCCTTGGTGGGGCACATGCTGGTTCTGCGGCCAAGTCTTCTTGCTTAATCTGCCCGTGTGTGATGCTCTGCAGAGAAGAGGGGTCAGCGGTGCTCAGGGAATGCTGGGCAGCCGCCAGGATCTGTCTCCAGCCTTCCACAATGGAAGGGAGGGTTCTTGCAGGTTCATTGAGTTTTGAGACTAAAAAGGGTTTAATTTTTTCCAATGAGACATTCAGGAATAGTCTGTGCTTGGCATGGACATTTCCTCTCCATGCAATCAGGGAAAATGGGACAGAGCTCTTGCTGAGGTGGTCCCTTTTCATTTTTACCTTCTTGTACAGCAGAATGGACTAGTGGTAAGAGAAAAAATACTTATTATCTGCCTTTGGTTTGAGTCCTATTTTTGCCTCAGGTGAACTCTGTTCCCTTCTTAGCATGCATGATTTAACTTTTTAATGCCTCTGTCTCTCCATTCTAGAAAATGATGGAAATAACTCTTACAAAATGCACCAGAGTTTTCAAACAGAAAAGGAAAGTTGCCTTTGTCTGGGTAGGAACAGCTATTTTCCACAATGATACTGGAAGCCAGCATGTAGTTCTGGTACCCTGTTCCAATATTGCTTTGCCTCTTCAAGTGTTGATATGCTGTGACAGCTTGTTTTATGTTTATAGGGCAGGTGTTTTGTTCCTACATGACTCAATCAGCATGTGGTTATAGCAAACAATGTGCTGAGATACTGTTCTCTAGTGGCAAAACCAGCTCCTTTTCTTCTGAGAGCCTTTGCAGTGATGAACCCCTGAGCCACATTGGGCAAGGGACAAAGGCAATGGGCCAAGCATGGCATGGATGGGTCCACGTGTGCTAGAGCACCATCACCATGGGATCTTCTGACAGACTTACTTACTATAGCCTTAAGAGATGACAATTCCAGAGCAGCCCCATGACTCTGTCTCCTGAATTTTGATTAGCTGAAGCACCAGTCTCAGACACTGCGTGCAAGTGGACAAAAATCCCTGGTGCCAGGCAGCTTGCCCCAAGTTAAGTACAAATCGGATGTGAAAAACACAGGCACGGAGGAAATGGTGAGGATGGAGTGGAGCAAAATGAATTGGAAACAACTGAAAGCTATGGAGCAGCCATATAGACAATTCCAGCCACACCACGACTAGACAATATCTTGCTGGGAGGACATTTTTACAACCAGATTTACAGGATCTGGTGGTTCTGTCAATGGGACCCTTTTGGAGAGGTTTTGGTTTAAATAAGGTAGCTGAGAAGTGAAATTTCCCTTCTAGATTGTTATGAGGCACATTCTGTTCATAGTTACGACTATTTAACTCCTTAAATTCAGTAAATTTAGCTCAGGGTTGATTGAATGTAGCAAGGAACACATTCTGGCCTGGTGACTTGAACACGTACCTAGGTTGGTGAAAGGTAAAACCCACCTGCCAAGTCGCTGTTATAAATGTTGATTTAGAGCCTGCTTCGCTATATAGCATTTGGCTTCTGCCTCATTTACTTCCCACTTGTAAATGAGATTTCACATATTGTCCTTTAAGTTTTACCTCCAGAGCATTTTCTTTTATTACTCACGCTTCTGGGGATTCTCACTGAGCATGAGAAAGTCAACTTAGAGAGAACATGGGGCTTCTCTGCTTCGGTGTTTAAATCCTCTGACCGTCCCCCCAGCCATCACTTTTCTCTTCCTTATTCTCTGCACTCAGGCTTTTGAGTTATAGAAGTGATCAATGGCTTAAATTATTGTAATGGTTTGCAGAGGGAAAGGGGAGGGGGGCATGGAGAGGATGGAATTAAAAATTGTCCCTCCAAGCTGGGAACTTGGTATTAAAAATCTCAGGCAAATCCATTCTGAAAGTGCTGAGCTAATAAATCTCATACACAGAGCTTTACAGTGGAAAGTCTAACTCAGTTGTAAGTATGTACTGCAGGTATTACTGCAACATGACTAATGGTGAGTGAATACTGCAGAAAGATGTCTGTGTATATTCATTTGAAGGCCTGAACAAATTTGCTTTGAATCTCCTGGTCTGTTTCGATGGCTGCTTTCCACAAATACTCTACCAAATGAGCTTTACTAGTGTGAATACTCATCAAAAGTCAATTTGGAACTCAAAGAGCTTCATATTTTCCAAAAGCATATTCCAAATAACACACAGGAACATGCAGTTCAAAATGTAGGCTGGTTCTGATGTGATTAGTTACACGACTTGCCCAATCAGGCATCAGAAAGAATACAATCCAGCTCCTGTAACTGTCCATGCAGCTTGGATGTCAAACTTTGAATGCTGGCTATTTCCAATGGACTGTTTGTGAACAGCTTAGTAGCTTTGATTCCATCCTCTGAAGATATCTGTAAATGGCCATTTTAGCAACAAATAGAGATTGGGAATTTGTCATTTGTGAGCGGCCAACTTGCAGGAGAGAGGAAGACTGGCTCTTTCTAATGAATCACTGGTTATCTGCCTAGCTCTGCATGGCAGGAAGCTCAATACTCCAGCTGTATAGACAGAAAACCAGTAGCAAGTCACATTTTCCACTGAAGTCAGCTGAAAATTCGTGTTCATTTGTGTGCTGTGGATTGGCATACGCAGAGATTTAGCCCAGCTCCGATGGGAGCAGGGAGGACTCACCTTGCAACCTTTCCTTGAGAGAAACAGCCACCATGAATCACTTAACTAAACAGGCAATCCTATCTGTGTTGCTTTAATTTAGGAGCTGCTGTGCCTTCAGCTTAAGGCTGCTGCCCTGTGGGTATATTGGCATAGAGGGATAGTTAGTGGAAAATGGCTTCTAGTGCTGGCACCTTTCACTTGTCAGGCCACCTTTTCCATGTTTTTTCTGTGTATGCTGTTCCTTATCACTTTATTACATATACCATTATACCTAGAAATTACAATACAAATCTAACGATGGAAATGAAATATCAATGATCACATATTTACTAAACAACCCTTTCTGCCGCAGAGAAGGGTTTCAGGATCCTTGTACTAAAAGAAGTCAGGGAAGGTTGGGCTTCTCCCCATTTACAGTGACAGGGTGCAGAGAGAGCTTTTAGACATCACAGGAAGGCATTTGCTGCTGTTATTAGACAAGAATCAACCCCACTTCTCAATGTCACCAGTATGGATTTGTCATGCCATGAGGGAAATCCGTACCTGTTTTTCAGTGACAGGTTGACCAAGGCTGGTGTCTGCTGCCTACCACCCATGTTTTCTCTGCTGTCTGAGAACACGTTTAAAGCCCTTGAACTGCCTGAGAATGGCACATTTGTCAGGCAAGAGAGAGGAGACTGACAACAAACACAGCCAGCCACGGTCCTAACTGGATCGAACTCCTGGAGAAATGATGTCATTACCAGCTCCGACAGTTTTCCAAGAAGAAACTTCCTCCGTTTACCCTGAGCTGCAGCTCCAGCTGCATTAAACACTGTTTTCCAGCTAATAAAATGAGGCACAATTTTTTACATGCTGTTTGTGGTGACAGCGTAATCAGTCTTGCTGCGAGCCAGGCTCCAACCGGCCAGGAGCTGCAGAGAGCTCTATATGAGGTACCCAGCCTCCCAACTTCACAGTGAAACTCTCCCTGATGCTCCCCCAACCCCCCTTATCTATTCATTTATTTATTTACTCCTTGAATCTAGATTTATTTTGTTCCCCAGCAATCGCAGGTAAACAAAAGGAGACTCACTTCTGGGAAAAGGCTGTTAATAGCCTGGCTGAGGGAGAAGCAAATGTGACTTTCCTAAACAAAGCTGCAGGGAACATTGCTGCACACCCAGCAGGGTCTCTGGGGTAAAACAGGTTTGTTAGCAAAAGAGCACGCACAGAGTTTGTCAGGTTGGGTTTGGGGGTTTTTTTCTTTTCCTTTTTCTTCTCTTTCATTCCAAGAAATACTTGCAGAAAGCAACTCGATGGGAATGTGGAAATAAGCCAGAAGTTCTGTTTCTGCTGCATTTAAACTGAGAGGAGAGGGAGTTATTTTGCACTCACTCCCATATATAGCATGGGGTAGCCCCATTGTAAATCAAAACCACTCACTCCTATATAGAATAACATGGGGTAGCCCCACTGTAAATCAAAGCCACTCACTCCCATACGCAATAGCATGGGTAGCCCCAGTGTGAATCAAAACAAAGTGAGGTAGCTTCTTTTGTATTTTTCCCCTCCTCTATCACTCTCTTTTAGCCTCTGCTTATCTTATTTCCTTTCCCCACATTCTGATTTTTGCACCCTTTCTCCATTCCAGTTCCAGCTTTCCCTAAGAAATAAACCCTGAAAACCTGTGTTGTCCTTACACAGTCTGTCTCAGAATAAAAAGAGCAGGAGCTGAGATCCACAGGAGAAATCTGGAAAGCAGCTGTACCTTTCTGCTGAATTAAGTTTGCCATGTTCACACGCATCAAGTGAAGTCTGATCCAAAGATCACTGGTGTCAATAGAAAGATTTCCGTTGACTTATGAGGATTGTGGATGAGGGCTTTGGATTAGGGGTGTGATAAGGACCAGTCACCTTATCTGGTAAGGAAAACATCAATAAAACCCTGGGCAGTCAAAGTTTGTCATTATCACCTCCAGCCACCCATCTGTGCTGATTCTTGCCCTCTCTCAGACACTGTGGCAAGCTGAGGAAAATGCAGCTATTTCTCCCTCCGAGAACCTTATGCTAGGATCCATGAGACGTGATTTTCTCTCTTGAAATACAGTTTCTGAGCCCCTTACTGTCTCTAACGACCAACTGGAAAAGACAGTAATTGCTGAGAAACTTATTGACTTTTCCTTTTTAATTAATCCTAAGTGGAAGAAAACCTGCCGTTCCCTTGTCCAGACAGTGTATGCAAGAAAGGAGGAGGGAAGAGAATCATAATTAAAATAACTCAAATTAATCTTGGTGAGTGCTCCTGCCACTGCAGCGCTCTGAATATAAGGGGAAAATGTTGTTTTACTCCAGCTTCTTTCGCTTCAAATGTCAGCTCGAATGAGGACCACCAGACAAGAGTCTTATCCCATCTAAAGGAAAGCTTTTCCGGTCACTACAGCACCTGCATCCTTTCAGCCACTGTCATAGGTCGAACTGCCTCACATTTCCTCTCTGTGAGGCTTGAATGAGCATTATATTCAGCAAAATAGAGAACTAACATTCTGTCTAGGGAAGTGGGTGATGGCAGAGCTGCTCCTAACCCATGAGTGAGCTCTCTGGGTGGTTCCAGGCAAGAGAGGAAGGAAGAACCCTTTTTGCTTGTCTTAATGAGGGCTGAGCAGATTTCTACGAGCACCATATTCAGAAACCTTAGCCCACCTTCCTGCAGTCACAGTGCGACTTGCCCACAGCACACCCAAACAAATACTGGACCCATGAGGGTGAAGATGACAGGGTGAGGAAGGAGTAGACAAGAAACTTCTGAGGATGCTTCACACACCAGATTGCCTGGCAGCACTCAGCTCTTTAGGAAAGAGGAAAGCTCTGAATTTTGGCCTGAGAAATAGCCAAACTGGGCCAAACTGCTTGTCTTTGAGGGATATCTTATTGATAGCAGGGAAAGCTGACCTCAGGAAACAAACACAAGTTAAGCAGGGATTTTAGATCCAAGGGAGGCACTGGAGTCAGCCTGGAGGCAGACCAAGAGGGCCAGGTGATGGTGTGATGTTGATATTCCTGGGCGACCCTCTCGGGGTTCGTTTAGATGCTCTGTTGTGTGCAGCAGGGACTCTGCAGGGTTCTACCAGGCAGAGCTTCAGGCAGCTGCTTCGAAGCTGGAGAATTTTAATTCTCTTGCAACACAAGGCATCGCTAAAATTAGGCAGAGGGT
>JANHGB010039749.1:36228-59752 GCA_026283785.1 Coracopsis vasa
ACAAACACAAGTTAAGCAGAGAAGAGAAACGGCTGCTCAGAAACAGCACTATTCCCTGTGTGGCACAGACAGGCAAGCTCTATCTTCCTGTCACTCCACTGCAGACAGCAGCTACACCTCTCACATGAGCCCATGGAGAACCTGGCACTGTGTTCATTCCAGAACATAGTTTATTAACAAGCACAGACTCAGCTAACAATTAGTTCTTTCTGCTGGAAAAGGGACCTCTTGCTATGTTTCGCCTCCTTCAGAGAAAGAACAGCCTCTTAGAGAGAGAAAAAGAACCCAAAGACTTCATCCTAGTGCTTGACTTGCACTACACCGTGCTCAGCAGGAACAGGACTCAGCGGGAATTCACATGCTTCACATTGCAAGTTTGTTTTACAAAGCCTCGGCTTCGCTCCGGGCTGGCAGAGCATCCCAAGCCAATTAGATTACATAGCCAAATGAAGGCAATTGCAGACGAGCACAAAAAGCTGCTGTTTGATCTGGGTTCAGAGAAACACCCTCCATCTAGTAATAGAAGCTAATGAAGGCCGACAGCTCAGGAGGCAGGAGCAATGTCGCTGTGCAGGGCTGAGACTTCAAGGCCACCCCCGGCCTCAGTGCAAGCGAAAGCGTGACTGGACAGTGAATCTGCAGTTCCAGCTGTGCCAAGCAAGTCAGGGCTTCAGAGACCCCTTCTAGACCCCTCTTTCCACCCCTGTGCCCCCTTCCCCAGCACATCCATCTCAGTTCTCTCCAAGCTACTTTGGTTTAGTTTAGTTTTCTTCCTGCTCGCTGAGAAATTGCTGCTGGGATTAAAAAGGCATCGGAGAAACCATCGGCGTGAAAGAGACACACTGCGAAGAGAGCAGATTAACCCGCTCTGCAGAGAAAACTCCTCATTTCTGGAATGTTTGTTTTGAAAATGTCACTTCAACGGGTCACGGAATTCATGAATAAAATCCCATCCTTATTTCCATTCAAAAAGGAATAAAGATTTATTACCCAGCCTCACCAGGAAAGCAGTATTGACCCACCGATGAGTCAAGGTCTACAGCATTGCATGCAGAAATAGTTATTGCTTGTAATTACCATAAACTAGCAAAGAACTTGTTTTAATAGATTTTGATGATTATTGTTTTATTGTACTGTGGAAAATGTAAGTGCAGAGGAAAGAAAGACAAAATTACCAGCAAAGCCTCCTGAGAGTATATAGTGATGGAATGAAAGACAGCTTAGTGTTGATGGGTTAAATAAAAGGTCACTGGTACTCAAGAGATCTTGGCAGCACACTGGTAAACCTGCCTTGAAGCATCATTAACCCCATTTTACTGATGAGAAAAACAGACGCAGGGAATAGCCCTAAGGATCTCCACAGACACTACCTGGGATCCCCAGGAGAGGAAATTCAGTATCTAAATATCAGAAAATGTTGTTTCACATGGTTGCTTCTAGCTTAAAAACTAGAACTGGTGAATTCAGAAGTGTAGGGATACTCTGGCACTAGAAATCAAGTGAACATTCAAGTGGCAGCAGGACCTTGAGATGTGTGAAGTAACCCAAGTGCTACCCACTGGATATCCCTTGATGATGAAGATGAAGACCACCACTTCATGTCTACACTGTGTTCATTATGCATTAGCATCTCTTAGAAAAAGCCTTTCTTAGCAGGCTGTGTTTGAATGCATGTGTGCTCCAGGGCAAGAGAGTAGTCAGCAAACTAATGCTAGTCATCATGTTACCTGCTCTGTCTCCTTTCACACATCCAACTTTCCTTCCTGCCCAATGGTAACAGGAACCTTTCAGTTGGAGAAATGTAAGGCTTGGTGCAGAGGCAGGTGATTGACAGGAAGCCTGTGATAATGAAGTCCATTTTTATTCTTTATCTCTTGTCGAGGTACAAGGACTCGGCCAGTGTCCCAGGTAATGAGTGTTCCCTCTCCCTCTCCCTCGCTTGGATATGAAAGTGTGTGTAGCCATGTGTAGCTGTGTTAACACTACATTACTAAAACCAATCCCAGGAGCCTGTTACTGCTGCACACCTCACTGACTCCAGCACTTCCTCACGTTGATTTGCATTCATGCAGTTTGTGTAAACAACGCTGTTCAGGGAATATAAATAACTGCAGCCGGGAATGCAGTTTGGCTGCTCAGCCTCAGGAGCTCAGCAGCATCCCTCAGTTGATGCTGCAGGGCTGGAGCACACTGCTAAAGAGACAACCCAGCTCCATTCCCCAAAAGGGAGGATGCTGCTGCACCCCAACCTTTCTGCTTCCATCCCAGCCCAAGAAGGCAAGGATGTCCCATTGGAGACTGGCTTTTCTATCCTGACATGAAAAACTGATGAAAAAGCCTTTAAAAAGAGCTCGGTTTTCATGCATTAGTGATGCCTACCTTCGGGCCCTTTGGTACTGTGTTTCAGGTTGTAGTTATCAAAGCTCTCTCTAGGTATTGATAGAGAAAGGTAGATGCTTCCAGAAAGGGATTCAAGTTTTCAGTGGTCTGATTTACCTATGAAATGGCTAACTCCCCTTTGTACATAGGATGTGGAAGGTTATCACCCCATCAGGTGAGATAAACCCGTATCCCTCAAGCTCATGCCCCTCTCCTCCAAAGACAGGCTTAGGTTTTGTCATGTTTAGTCCCAACTGAGTTAAACTAGAACCCCAGTGTACACCCTGCTCAGAGCTATCATAAGAAAAAGTCTTCAGTATGAAAACAGCTAAAACTCAGCCTATATCAAATCAGCTTTGACCTAAACTCAAAGATCTAAAGCCCAAAGAAATGCTCACACACAGATGTTTGAAGTGAAGCTGCTATTGATCACCGTGCCGTAGGGACAGCAAACTCATGCTTGACCACCATGATTTCCTCATGATGTATTTGCTTCATCTCTCCTTGACTTCTGCAGGCAGGGGCAATGTCTTTAGAAGCATCACCTGGGAGCTTGATGTTAATTAGTCATAAGCTTACATAAAACTCTCAGATGGAGGCAACCAAACCAGATCAAGTAGGGGGTTTTTTCCTCCTCAGAGTAAGAACAAGAACAGCTAAAAGCACTAAAGGGATTATAACTGGAATTTTCTGATCTTTGAAGGATTCACAGAAAGCCGAGTCTGGACTGGCGATTTACATGCAGATTTGGATCCATTCTCACTCCTAAACTCGGCCTTGAAGAAAACAACTATTTTTCCTCTTGAAATTTAGAACTCCAGGAAAATGTTGGCAAAATCTTCCCAGATTTCCGAATTCTGCATCTTTGCATTTAGGCCTTTCTCAATCCTTTGATATTTTTTTGCCTTTTCCTTTAGCAGAGCTGAAGTAACTCAGATTACCAACACACACTCTCTTTAATTGGCTTCATGTGGTTCTATTTTAACATTTGGATTAGAATCCTCTTTCAGAAAATGACTGCTATTATAATTTTTTGGTAACAGATGGTGCAAGATCCACCAACACAGGAAGTGACTCACAAGTTGTACTGTAAATAATAAATAATAGTAATAATAATAGTTCTGCTGACAGTGTAACAGGGGCTTCGGTTTGCTAGCGCATAGGAAAGCTAATAAACCAAAGTGCAAAGCGCCTCCGAAATCTTTTGTTTTAATTAGCAATGAACAAATTCATCCTGCCAAATGCTGAACCCGCTGGAACAACTGGTGGCTTTGCATTTTGCTTAGGAGACAATTCAGAATGGGAAGGAGGAGTTGGAGAGGCTGGCCAAACTCTGATGGGAAAACATAGTACGTGCATCTCCAGCTGAGCTCCTTTCAGGGCCATTTCACAAGCAGGGAAGCAAAATGCTGGAAGGATAGGAGTGATTACAATAGGAATTCATGCGTGCCTCCAGAGTGGTGGCCTTTGCTTAGTACCAGCCCCCTAGCACAGTCCATTTCCCTTTCAAATGCACACGTGTAAGCATCCTGTCTGCTCATGGTTGGATGCTGCACTTCATCCTGCAGCCACCTGCATGGATATGCACAGGTTCTTCCAACATGCAGGCTTAGAGCAGCTTCATGCTGTACATGCCCTGCCACCAAACCCTCCACACTCCCAAATGGCTGAAGAGAACTGAGGCAGCAAAAAGAGGACAGCCCCCCATAGAAAAATCCAGGCTGCCCACAGGTCGATTCTTTTGAGGTTCCCTGTGATGTGGGTGGGGATATCAGGTGGTGAGATAATGGGTCCAAGCTTGAATTTCTGCCAGCTGGTAGATGCTTTTAATGGGCACGGTCTGGTACGGCTTTCTTTGGACAAGCAGGTGAAGTACAATAGGTTTGGGGTTAAAGAAGATGCTATTGAGGTTCTACTGCAGGCGAAAAGGGCTGTCATGCAGCAAGCTGTGTTCTGAGTAATGCCTGTATATCACAGCTAGCTCCAGAGATGTTCAGTCATATCATTGGGGAGCATCTACTACATCATTTAGATCTAATGCTCTATATAACACCTTTGTTCGATGGACACCATGGTAATAGATTCTGTAGACAAAGAGGTGAGAGAACTGATGTACATACAAGACTTTGGCAGAAAAGAAGGTTTGGCAAGCTAACAACTCTGAGTCTAAGCCATGCCCATACTTCTTCCATGTCTCTGTGATTGTCATTGCAGTGAATAAAATGTTTACAACCAGTGAGAGTTTTAGTTGTCTGTTGCTTTCAGAGGAGGGACCACATACACACAAACACTGCCCGCTCCGGTTGCTGGTTCACAGTCACACTGTGGCATTCTGACTGAGGGCTTAAGAAATAAATTCCCTGGGTTTAGGAAAAGCTGAACTTTCTTGGCTCACATAACAGCAAGGAAATGCGAGCCCAGATTTTAATAGCCCTGTCACCAACTTTTCTTGGCAAAGGAAAGGTCTCAACTTTTATGCATGGGGGATTTTTTGACAATGTGACCCTCCTTCTCTCTCCAAGATCTTGCAACTTCAGAAATTACATTGGGGATGAAGTCAACGTGAAAAGGGTTTCATTACTTTAGATCTCCCCAGGCTTGTTTTGTTGCCTTTGGTAGGAGTCACCAGCAGATTCTAACTCACTTTTGCTTGTCAGAGCTCACTTCATCCTCTATCATGCTGAGAAACTGGAATAGAGTGGAGACAGAGCAGAGATGCTCACTGTCCATGAGGAGCTTTATGGCTGAATTATTGCAAGCAGCCAAGGAAACTGTGACCAATGTGCCACAAATATCTGCCACTTCCTTTTCCAGCTTATAGAGCAAAGTGGAGCTCTATCAAGAAGCATTTCCTTTATTAGAAATGACTGATGTCCCTCACATTGCCAGAGAGTGGCAAAGAATCTCTCTCTGAGCCAGGTTGTCTGACATATGGTGGCTGCCTTCTTACAACCTTTTGTAGACAGAGAAGTATGAATGACTTGTTCTCTTTGCTGTGCACAGAAGCATCTGGATCTATTCCACCATTTGCCTGTCTGTCCAGCTACCTCATGTCTACATAAAACTACCTGCTGCCACAGCAGCCTGTATAAAACTGACAGGAGAAAGAAAGTCCCAGCAGACTTGAGAGATTAAGGAAAGGAGGTAGTCTGGATAAGTAAGGCTGCAATACAAAACCAAGATGCTGAAACCTCACTGTGACACAAGTATGCCAGGTCCCAGTTTCTCTATCTATGGAGTATAACTCAACATCTGAACTCTGACAAATTCTCTGCAATTTACTCTGCAAACTCAGGTTTGATGGGACATCAAGGGCTCAAAGCCCGCAGTGAGCTTGTTATCTCCTTCAGTGATTGAGTGCTTTAGATTTCCCCAGTGAGGACTCATTCTGACTAGAGGTAGGTGTCATTCTCTGTGTCTGAGTTACTCATCTGGACTCTTTTCATCATCAAGGGAAAGAAATAACACACCTAGGGCATGACTCATCTGACTTATTAGATGTGTCCCTTATGCACATCCAGGGTGCAAGTAATCACCTGTCCTGTGTAGCTGCAGAGGCGAAGAGAAGAAATCACAACAGGTTAAACTTGTGCCAGATTTTGACATTTACCCTCTCCTTCCTTTCGAGTCTATCTCAAAAAGCATCTGAATTTCTGAACTCCTCTCATAATTAATTCATAGTTAATTTTGAATAGGTGTGATTTTAATAATCATTCCCTAGATCTAATACTGCAGAATTGCCGCACCATTGAACTTGAAATTACATGAAATGAGACAGCTATTTAAATAATGGCCTCTTCTGAGCTGGGCTGTTTGGGGTTTTTTGTTACAGAGATATCTAGAAGCAGTAAGTCGCTGTCATGATGTTACACCATCTCTGCAACCATGAAGCCAAGCCATTAATATATTTTAGTGAGTTACAGTCTGCCTGGGAAGGTACTTGCCTATTTATCTGCAGTTTCACAAGTGATAATAGGAAAGGGCCTATGCATCGCTTAGAGCTTTCTATTGTAGAACTAAAAATATGATAGTGGCTACTCTTTGTATTTATTAATCAGCTGTAATGAAGTCAAATATTGAGCTTTAAATGACTTCGTACATTAGTTAATGGCCATCTTAATGAACAGCACTTCCCCTGCAAATCGCTTTAATGCAACTATGTTCTTCTGGTCCCAAAACTGAGGATAACATGCATACAGTGTGCACTAACTCAGACGTTGTACATGTTGTGTAAAATACCTCTGGTGTAGCTTTATTCATTTAACTGAAGGAAAACCTGGAATAAGACTTCTGCTCTCCTCAAGCTTTTCTAACTTTTCGCCATCAAAATGACTGATTGATTGCAATGAGTAAATAAGCGGAGATTTAATGTAAGCTATGATTGAGGAAAGATCTTTAAAGTGACTTAACAACTGAGAAAATGACTAATCATGACTAATAACCAAATAGCAATGCATCTGGGGATGCAGCCATTCAGGGCTTTTTAAAGCATCTTACATTGCAGCTATACCTGAGCCCCCCTTGGAATTAAGAAAACTGAGATTTGTCTTTTGAAGTTTATTCTTGCCCACACAATCTATATAAATGTCTATTTGAACTGAAGGATGAGCAAAGGTACAAAATTTAGGAGGGTCCTTACGGTGATTTTGCCTAGGTTGCCTATAAGGCTGTCAGTGCCATTTATCAATGGAGATAGATAGCCTAATCAATTTTAATTTAAGTCTCCTATATCGCAGCGACTTGGTTCTATAAGTTTATAGCATGTTCCAGACATCTTATTTGCTACAATGCCAGGCAGTAGAACCGCTTTTTCTTATAGCACTGGTGATATATTCCAGCATACTATCCCACGGGATTTATACATCGGTATTTTCATCCACCTCATTAGATTCACTCTCTTGCCTTTTTATTTTATAGTTCAGCTTGTTTTCTGTCATCAAGTCCATCTGTTGTCCTGTGGCTTGTCATAGGCTGGGGGTTCATTTTTTGAAGGCTCGGTGGGAAAAGGATGAAAACCAGAAGAAAACCAACTCTACAACCAGAAATGTTGTGTATGGAGGAGAAGAATTAACATGATTACCCAGATGGACCAAATAATTTCTAGCTCAGCCATATGTACAACCCACAGTATGTGTCTAGAAGGGAAAAGATCTTCCAGCTGAGTCAGACAAGGCTATATATCACTGTGAAAAGATTATCATTAAGGAGGGAGCTTCACAGTCCTACATCATTACAAGAAGTCATGTGCTTCAGCTTGCAAGCTGCCATGAGAAGGATCAGTCCAGAACACTCTGAAGAGGAACTGGTGAAAGATACTGGATGGGGAAAGTACTGGATGTGGGGTAGGAAAATTAACTACAGAAGCAGCCAATTCTGTGCACCCCCAGTTGGGTGGTGGCTGAGTGTCCCACTCAGCACAGCTCCATCACTGGGGTCTGCACACCCCACAATCAAGAAGCTGACCTATTTTATATTTCTATTATGATATTTTATATTACTGTATTTCAGGTAAGTTAGAAATCATCAGCATCTCCATGGTAGGATCAGGATTTCCTACATTAAAGGCTGTGACTTAAAGAGGGTTTTCTCCTTGCTCCGCATGTATCCTGTAACTTGGCAGCAGGAATAGCCCCATCCCTGTAGTCCAACTACCAAAATAATCAATCACCTTGCTGAGGTTCTGCAGACCTCAAGGGAAACAAGGGATTGATGATTCACTTCAGGAGTTCTGTTTTACTCCAGCTGGCCCATGCCCAACCTCCAGAGAGGTTTCCTTCTAACTCTGTTTTATCCATAAGGGAAATAATAAAGACGCCATGTTTCAGAGCTCCACCTAGGTCTGAATCCTACAGATAGACTTACACCATCTTCCCCTCTCCAACACCAGGTCTCTAGCACCCATCTACACTCTGTGTGGTGTTCACCAGAGTGATGTCTCCCTGTGGAAAAGACTCTGCTATAGAGTACGGGAATATGGCAGCAGAAAGAGAAACAGCATGGGAGAGAGCCTTGACTTAAAGAGATTTTCATCCCCATGTGCCACCATCTGTGACCCCTTGTGTGACAAGCCAAGGGGCTTTTCTGATTCCAATTCAGATTTGATAAGTGGAGGGAAGCTTTGGGTTTTATAGCCCTGTTGAACATAAACATTGATTTTTAAGGCCTAATCCTCCACTGCAGCTGAACAACATCCAAGGAATCTTTCTTATTATTATTTTTGTAGCTGAAATTGATCAGTGGGAGGAGGGAGGAATGAAAAGGAAGCGGAGAAGCAGCTGCAACTTCGGGTTTTGTGTTGCCCAAGCAAGGATGATGATGCTGCTCTGTCACTCACACGGCTCCCACTCTGCTGGGATGCTGCCGGCAGCCAAGGATGTGCTGCTGAATGAGCTCTTGTCAGCTGCCATCCTCGCTGCCTGGCTCCCTCATAGCTCCTATTTAGCTTCCTTGCTGGCTGCCTCATAAATATTCACACCACACAGCCAGCGGAAGACATTGTTTTCTCCTTCATTTCCATATTCAGCAGGACATCAAAAATGATTCAGAGATGGGTTCAGCAGGGGCTGTGCATCTAGGGAAGAGGGCAAGAGAGCAGGGTGTTGGGTGGAGGTGGAGGAAGAAGACAAGAGCACACAGCAATGAGGGAGACGGGGAGCAAGATGAGGAGCATGATGGAGGTAAAGAGAGCTGGGGATTAGCTTGGTTGAACAATCACAGCAAAATGAAGCTGTTCCCATTCATAACCCAGACAATCCATGTCCTCATCAGGAGGTTTTCATAAGTGATTAATGGTTAATTTGTTAAAATTCAATGAAATCTTGTTTCCTCTCTCTAAATTAGAATTCAGAGAGAGAGGGAGCGAGAGACGGTCCCAGCCATCCCCTGCTGCTTCTCGACAGAATATAATTCATCTGCCAGAACTGGCTATTGCTTTCAAAGGATTGCAAATAAAATAGAAACATAGCCCAGGGCAACGGCCATGGAGCTCTGGAAGACTCAGCTGAGCCAAAGGGGCAGAGGGGAGACCTCGAACCCCTGTGTGCATTGGCAGGCAATCTGTGGAACAAAGCCAGAATCAGCATGGCAGCTCAGTCCTGCAATGAATCCGAATCTCCTGTCATGGGACATGATTTCTATGCTTGCATTATGATAAGGAAGGCCCAGGATGAGCCATGGAGAGTAATTGCTATGTATCGCATCTGTGTTTTGGAGACATGGGCACTAGTTTATGAAGCAGGGTACACACCCCCCCTGAATATTGGACTACTTTTTGTTCCTTCCTGTTTTATTTCATTACTGAGACCTTTACTGATGGCATGTAACTGCTGTTTATGTAGAGAAAAATACATATAAGTGGTTGTGAGCCATTATGGAGACAACCCTACTTTGGCTGTCAGGCTAATTTGCTTCTATATAAAATCATTATCCTCATGAGATATTTCAATGTATCTCAAGCCACAGAATCTGACATTAGATATGATGTTCCAAACCACAGACCTTGCCCTTATTTGTCTGAGACAGAGAACGTCAAAGATTCATTGCCATGTTGATAGAAAGGCATTTAGTCAACAGTACTCCAGTGGTAGGTATTGCAACACACAGTTCAGTACAGTAGGACTGTCTCTTAGACATCCAGTCTGGAGAGAAAGCTAGTGAGAAATAGCAAATTCTCCACATACCATGGTAGACGTTCTAGTAATTAATTCATACTTTAAAACATCAAAATAGAATAAAAGCATATTCATTTTCCACTCAATTCTGTGTCAGTTACCAACTATGTGATGCTAGACTGAAAATACTGATTTTTCTAAGCGTGAACAGAAGGGCTTTTATCACTTAAGACATTGAAACACTTTGAAGGTATTTCTCAATCTTATTTTAACAGAAATATTAGAGGTTTTCAGGTTTTCTTCTGTGATTTTATGAAGTATGTAGAAAATTCAGTTGTTTCTATTGGATTAGTAAGCAGAAATGCATCAGTGCCAGCTCCTACTGAACCTTCAGGATTCCCCCTTTGTCTAGGGGCTGTGTTTCAGCAGAACTTCAGCTACTAATTGATACAAACTTCTGTTTTCTGAGCTGAAATCTGTTTATCTGAAAATTCACCACCCACTCTGCTCATATAAATCATCCCAAGGGGAAAATAATTGAGAAAACTTTATATTACTATTCATTTTCACATAGAGCCTCCAGTTAAGTTACATGGTAACTAGTAACTAGTAAAGAATGCAATTGCTTTCAACCAGTGTTGAAAGCATGAATGTTAATACACCTCTGTTGCTATGAAAAGCACACGAAAAGAGCATTAGTTCATTTGGTGAACAACAATGCAGTGACATCAAGGCTTACTTATGTGGTTTAGTTACTTTATAGTGAATATCAGGATTAAGGTTTATGTTTATCTGCCATGGAGAATGCTGCCTTTAATTCTGATGGAAGGGGCACTCTAATTCTAGTCCCTAATTATGAAAGATTAGAACTTTTTCTTTGAAAATATTCTTATAAGTTTTCAAGATTCTTCTCCCAAATGATGAGATTTTCTTTTGGATTTTTGTAGGGGAAGAAACAACCTCTCTGTGCATGAAATAAAAAGCTGGATTTATTCAGACATTGAAAGATTCTTCTGTTATGTGGGAGGTTTTGTTGGTGATTGAGAGTACTAACTGCTTTTCATACACTTAATGGCTTTAAGATACACTTTGCTTTTATTCAGTGCTATCTCTGCATAAAGGACCAGCACTTTGATTTAGCACCATTTTTGGACAGTGATGCACTTCCACTCCAAAAGGAGGTGAAAAGAAATATAGAGCCCCAGTTTACTGACTGAAGAACTATACCCTGAAAGTGTTGCCCTTTCAACCTATAGATGTCATGCTGCCTTGCATTAGGATTTCCTGTGCTGTTATAACCTGTAATCGCATTTCTCCTGTCTGTATTTTTTGCTGTTTCTGCTAAGACCTGTGACAAGAGGCCCCAATCAAGATTGAGACCCTACCATGCCAGACACAAACCAAAACCTTGTGAGATCCAGTCCTTGTGAGATCCAAACCCAGTGGGTTGAATGCTGCAGAGAAGAAGCAGACAAAGAGTAGGAATGCAATCAGGAGGTGCAGACAGTATGTGGCTCACTTACAGCCTTGGAGGGTCACACACAAATCATTCAACTCTGTAACTGCTATCCTGCCTCTCTCCGAAGCTGTATTCCACTGAATTACATGGGCGAGAGACAGCACAAAGACTAGAAACACAGAATGGAAAAGGGGTCTGTGGGTGCTCAATTAGCTATTATATTATTGGGGTCACAGCATATTTGGTCTCCCAACTGGGATTTAGAGGCCTAAAAACCCCAAACTTGGAAAGTTTGACCCTTCATCTTGTGAGATGTTCTGCCTTTTGTGTGCTTACAGCATTCACCTCAACTCTGCGTTTAAATAAATGCTTGTGTTTAATGATTACTCCTTATCTCTTCCATACAGTGATAATAAGAAATTGAAAATACTTCTGCTGTACTGCACGATCCATTGCACCTGGGCATCAACTTTCAAGGAATGACATTTCCTGAATGCTTCTCATTAAGATGCACAAGCACCTTGTGATACATAGAAATCTTACGAGCCCTAGATTAAAGATGGGTACCTGAAAAAGAAGCATGTGGAGTGGTTCTCCAAAAACGAGCACAGCAAGAAGACGTCAGAGCAATGAGTAACATGCAAACATTTTCTTTCCAGTTCCTTTTAGACAATATCCCTTGCTGAATCCAGTGAGAAATAACACTGTGTGTCTAAAGCACTGCTCACTCAAACTGACATAGACAGCAAATGCATAGGAGTGATGCTGATTTACACCAACACAATAGCCAGTCCGTCATACTTATTCAAATTTAAATGCTGGTTTTCCCCTTTTTTTGGCTTAATCAGATTTGTTTTCCCCTTGGAGCATCAATAATGAAATATTTGAAGTATTTATTTCTTGTAAATTCTCACTTTAATCAAGTGATTCTTCAGTGGGCTTCGTTTTGCCTTGAAGTAATTGTTTAACTGATGCTTCAGCATAGAGAGATTGGACAATTCATGATTAATAAGTTTCAAAACATATTGTCTAGAGCACACAAGCAGAGCATCGCTCCTAAAACTATGGCCACATGGATGACAGAGTATCCAGGCTGTGAAGCAGATATAAGCACACCAGTAGAGCTAGAATTAAAAGCTCCATCATTTTTCTCCTGTTTGTAGCAGGATCCACCTGGCACTACAGCAGAGGTGGATTGTCAGCAAGAATTCTCCTGCTTCCTCTTAATGAGTTTTCCACTCATTAATATTTGCATTGTTCAAATCAATGACAACAAGGTTAGAGGCTTCCCACTGGCTGTTGCAACAGTTTGGATTGATTGACAAGTTTTCAGTGGAGAGGGAAAGGAGTGAGAAGGGGATAAGGAAAAGCAGCATACAGCCCTTGGAAATAACAGCTAATGTAGGACAAAGGCAGAGATCATATTCAATGTAGGAGAAAAGTGTCCTGGAGAGGTTGAAAGAGATGAGAGGAGGGAGGTTAGAGGCTGTGTAGTAACAATGATGCTTCCTGGCCAGGGCTAGGGAATTGAAGGGAAACAAGAGACATAAAAGAGGACCCAGCCAATACGACGCACTGATGTCACACAGTTGCAATGGAGTGAGAGTCACCAAGAAGAGCTCCCTGGGGCTCAAGCTGATTGCATGTGCGTATAAAACAAGCAGCCTCCCTGAGCCCAAAGTCCTCCATCAACACAGTGTCAAGCTGTTGAGCTGAGACATTGGCCCTTTCTCCCAACACTGTTTTTTCTACACACTCCTGCAAGGGTGCAAGTATCCTGCAGCGGCAGCTCCAGCCTTTGAGGTGGAAAAGGAGCTGGATATCACCATTCCTCAGTGATCTTAACTTTGAGATTCCTGGGACTCCTCAAAATGCCTGCGTAGAGGATAACATCAAAGGAAAGCCAAGTTTTGATTTTCCAACTGATTCTTTGTAGGTTTCTTTTGACGGTTTGATGATCTCCAAGAAAAACTCATTAAAAGTTTCCTCTTCAGTCTGCTTCTGACGAAAGCCCTGACCCTTTCTCATTTGCTATAAATACAGCTTTGTGACAGGGTCTGTAAAACAAGAGTGAGTCATGACCAAATGGCTGGTATCACCAAAGCTACATACCATCTGAGGAGAAGAAGGGGTAATAACTACAAAGAGTGTATTAGCAGCAAACTGGCCCTTTTAGCAATTTTGGTAATGCCTCTGGATAGTCAGATCATCTGGCAGTCTCCAACAGCTTTTGTTCCCTTTATGTGGGTAAGGGCATAAGGAAAGTGTCAGTCTCGCCTTTGCTTAGCTGAATCACTGTCTTATCACAGCTCTTCTAGCAGTCTGATAAGGCAAAACTGATGTGTCATATGGCCAAACTTTGCATTGCAGCAATCATCCCATTCCCTGTTTCCATCTCTTCTCCCACTCAAGCAGAACAGAGCCTATGCATCATTAATTTATGTAACTTGTCACTCTTATCTGTCCCTAGGCATTTAGGACAGCAACAGACACTAACACTAGAACTAAAAGCCCACATAGGCATTGAGGTTCAGAGATACTGCCTTGCAGAAAGGGAGAAACAAGTTTGCAGGCTCATTAAGATTGGGTATTTTCCTAACGGGATTTTCCTCCATCTTTGCTTGCTTTCTCACCCATGAGGATGCAATTTTATGACTCAATGGCTTATGACAAATGACTCAATATGGTCAGCCTGCTTTTGAAAGCACTGTTACATGCTGCTTCACCAATTAATGGTGGCTGAAGAAATTAGTAAGGAATAATACTGCTAAGAATCCTCACCTTCACTAGTCTCATCTCCACTGTTTCCTGGAAGGGATGGATTTGGAAGCATTGAAAATGTTACAAGGTAGGGGGTTGAGAAACACAAGCTTGTTGCTGTTAGTGTTATTATCTGAGGAAGCACGAACACACAGACAGTTCAGGCTGATAGACACACTGAGACAGGCCCTCAGATCTCTGAGAGAAAGGCAAAGAGTCCATCACTTCCTGCCAGTCTGTTAAGCAGCAGGGGAATAGAAAGGATACGGAGAGGTCAATCTTTGCTCAACTTGAGAAATAATATGTATAAGGATGAAGGAGAGAGTTTCTAGCTTCAAACTGCAAGGACATGACTGATGCCACCTGAGAAGAGAGTAGCAAAGGTTCAGCAATGCCAAGATAACACTCTGGCTGAGACAGAAGAAGAGCCTTTAAGCACATTTCTTCTGCAAGTCTGGCCAAAGCTCAGGGAATGAAGATAAGAGCCTGACTGGCTCAGAGGCAACCAGTCTGCAGCCAAAGTGAGTCCACAATAACAGTTCACTCAGGCAAAAGAGAACTAGCCGATGGCCATAGAGATTGCAGATCATTATCTGTACTACAAGGCTGCTGTTGCTAAACCAGAACAGTGCTTTCTGCCAGGGCAAAAGCTTTTAAAAGGAGGAAAATAAGCCTCCTCCAGGAGTCTTTGCCTTATATTTGTGTCTTGGCATTGTTAACCCAGAGCGTCCAAAGTCACTGGAAAGTTTTAGTGGTCAGGAAAAGAGACTTCGGGATCTCCTGAGCCCATGCAATTGGGTTACTGTGGGAATGCACTGCAGGTTATCCCAGTTCCTGGACCACAGCACTGTACCATTAGCAGGATACCTGCAATGCTGGAGTTCCAGATAGACAACAAGTGGAAGATTTTACTTCAAAATCTTCCCTAAAACTCTTTAATTTAGTCCAAAAGCAGCCCAGTCCTAGGATTCCAAGTCTCTACAAACACAGTTTACCCTGGAAGCTAACAACCTTACTTAATCTCAGCATGGCCTTGCTCTAAGGAGGAAGATGCAGTTGCCAAAAGGAGTCTGTTCTTCTAACCTGCCCTCCCATTGCAAGAGTGGCTGTGGGGTGTTTGGGCTTCAATCACTCCGATTTTCAGCACACAAAAGGCACGGGGTTGAAACAGATCCCATTGCAGGTGTCAGAGAACAGCATGGACATGGCATTGCTGGGAGGGAATTCATGCTCTTCATTTCTCCCCATCTGCTGTTGGGGCACAGTCTGGAGGAAGCTGTCACTTCACGGTCCTCCAGGTATGAAAACCTGATGTGGGTTTTCATCCAGAAGTAAGAGACCTTTTAGGTAGGACTGTAACATTCACTGCGTGCCAGCAGTTATAATAGATGAGGGAAGTGTGGGAAGGGGTGGAGGGGAAGGGGGGAAAGTGAGAGCATACAAATTAAAGAGCGGCATTTGAAATCTAATCAAATATTCCCTCAATTTACTCACCACCCCTGCAGTGCTGTGCAGCTTTATTAGGTTTTTATTCCATATTCTCTTTTAAAGTGACATTTACATTAATTTACAGTACTAACATGAAACCCCATTTAAAAGCTGAGAGGTTTTGTAACTTTCTAGTTTTCAGTGGCTATCCCTGAGTTTCTAACTGACTAATAAGGAGTCTTTAGGTTTATTTCATGTCTGTAGGAGTGATCCAAAGTCTCTTCAAGGTGAGTTCCTGCTGCTACTGTTAAATGTGGCAGGGAGACCACATTGGTGGGTTCAGGTAATAATTGGCTACGAAGCAGAAATGTTCCATCCACATAGCCCTCCACACTCCAAAGTGCCTTCAGTGCCTGTAATCAGTGCTGGAGTCTATTCCACCTTCAAAATCAGGGACCATGTACATTTTGGGGGATACACTGTAATCAAAGTATCATATAGGATGGTCCGATTCTGCTTTGAACAGGGGGAACTTTATTTCAGGTCAACAGAAGGGGAGCTTGCTAGAAAAATAGGGTGAGCATATGCCAGGACAGGGATTTGAAAGTTAATTTCTCATTATTTTCTTTATTCATTTTCTTCTATTTTTGTTTGGTTTGTTTGGGTTGGTTGTTTTATTCCCAAGAACATGTAAATAAGTTAGGTAACGTCCAGTGCGTTATCCAGGAACAGGAAAGATGCTGTCTATATCTTGCCTTGGCAGGAAGAGTAGAGGATCTCTTGCTCAGTCCTAAGACAGGGCAGATGTGTAGCTCACAGACACAGATTCTCTCTGGTGATCCAATTTGTCCCCTTTTCCTACAATTTCTTTCTCTTTTTTTTTCCTTATTCCCTAATTACCACAGGTAATGAATTACATATGGCCGTGGCATTTACTTCTCTGTGTGAAATCTGTAGCAGCTGCATTGTTTATCAGTTCAATATGTTTACTACAGATGCCATTTCTGTACCACAATTAAGTTGTTTCGAATCTCCTTTTCCCACCCGCTACGTCCCCCCCCCGTCGTCCCATCTTCTTTCCAATATGCATCATTACAACATGATTCTTTTTCCAAGCTGATGCCACATTCCAGCTGAAAGATCAAATCTGCCAGAGGAGGCCTAAAGTTTGCGTGGCCATTTAAACTGATGGAAAGCTCTGAAATATCACTGTGTTTTCACTCCCACCAAACACAAGGTAAACTGACCACCAAGGGCGCAAATGATGGAAGAGCAGACCCAGAGCCTTTTGCATGAGACTAACAAAAATTGATTTACCTCCTTTCATTTAACCACGAGTGGATCCTACACATCTTTGAAGAAACATTATGCTCTTCAACCCTTTTCAAGTATAATGACATCTGAAATGTACATACTTTACCAGTGCTATTGAACCGGACTGTGGAATAATCTTTGCAACACGTCGATATGGCAAAACACACAGAGGGGGCATGATTTACTGAGGCCATAATTAAACATTGAATTTGCCTCCTCTCTGGGCTCAGCTGAATTCCCATCAGCAAATGGTTGCAACCTAATGTCCTATGTGTTTGGATTTTGTTAATTTATTTCCTGCACCTCGTTTTCCTGGAACGAGCGTGGTTATTTATGGCTCAACAGCAAACACTTTACATTTATAGGGGGTTATGAATTTCAGTAATGGCTTTTGTGGCAATTTAATCTGTCCCAACTATGAGGCATTTTACAATGACAATTAAATTATTATGAAAAAAAATAAACCTCAAATGACATTCTTATCACTTATCAACACAGCAAAAGTTTCAGCAGGTTGCATTTTGGGGCCTAGGTTACAAATAGTCCTCTGTACTTGTAGAGAATCCAGGTTATAAACTCAGAGCGAACTTCATTAACTTCCACATCTGACTTGAAAGGAAAATTCTTTCCACATTCCAGTGTCAACGAATGAAACTGAGTTTTAAAATGCCACTTTCCTATATGCAAAATCATCCGCCCATGCTTAATATTTAAAGACTGGAAGCTGATGTACTACAGTGACTCCTGAAGAGGAAAGCGCCCCATGGGGTGGCAATGGTAAATCTGTGCGTTTTCTTGGCCTAACCCCATGAGGGAAAAGGCTTTTATTTCTATCGGTCAGCACTGTCTATGAGAAATGATCAAAAAAGTGTCAAGTATGTTAATTTACCCTCCATTAAATTAATTTTAATGCTGGCCTGCTGAGTAGCTAATTTTCAAAGCTAAATATCTTGGCTCTTTTAAAACATAGTGTATTTTTCGCCTCCAAAATACCCAGAGTACTCCATTCCTTTGGGGGGGAGCTGGGGACTTGCATCTCCTTCAAGATTCAATGGTGATGTGCAACTCCGCATGAGAGAGGACATAAATTCCCCCTTTCCATTCCCTCTCCGGAGAGTAGCAAACAAGAACTTTCATTACAAAAGACTCCTCAAAGTTATTTCCAAATCTCTCTCTGAAAAAATGACCCCTAATGCACTGATTATGGTAATGCCTGGAGGCTCAGCGAGATTGGGGCTGTATTTTGCTAAGTGCTATATAAAATATCAGATGGTACCTATTCTAAAGAGCCTGCTATCTCGGAAGACAAGGCAGACAAAAGGCTGGGTAAAAAGAGTGGAATTACACCTACCTGCAGATAAAGCAGGCTGTTCTAATCATCCTGGTGCTATCAGAAGGCTTGTGATCAATTCCCTGTTCAGCTGCCGCCTTCTCCAATCTCCCAGAAGCTACAATTATGATTTTAGGCAGCTCCAGGAGCTTCTCTATGTCTTCATTCCCTCTCTGTGAAGCAGGCAATAGCACTGCTCCATCTCATGGAGGATGAAATTCACATCTGAGAGAAGGAAGACACACCGGCCATGTACAAACCTGCCCTCAGCTGACCACATTTCTAGCCATAAGAGACTACTGTCTTTTAGATATACATGTGTGTATGTGTGTTACATGCTGGAAGCACTCATACCCCCTGGGCAACAGCTAACTCTTGGCTATGAAGCTTCAGCAAGATCACAGGACTAATCGAACCCTCATGCTCCTTCAGGAAAGCAGTCTGCACTGAATACAGTTTTCTTTCTGCCTTTAAGTACCCCACATTGAAGAACAGCTGTAGTCTCTTATTTTGGAATGGGTGGAAACTGCTTCCCATATGCATCACCTTGCATCCAAATTTCCCCCCAAATAGGTGAGAGGCAGAAAAGAGCTTCAGGTCCTCAACTAAAGACCTCAGCTAGTGGTGGTTAATGACTTGCCTTGGTCTTCTCTATTTCATTAAAATAGGATTGATCCCAGATTCAATATTGCAAAGGATCAAAGCATTTAATCTAACATTCCCACCCCAGTATTATCCATACAACCTGTTTTTTTCAGGCAGCTGAGCTTGTCTAAGGTGCAACCTATTGCTGAGCCAAAACCTTTTTTGAGCCTGCATCTTTTAGCATCTACTACTAGTACCCAATAGCCTGTATGAACAGAGGAACTAGAAACTTAGCTTCCATTGACAAGGAATTATAACCATAATAGGTTGCTGTTACCTGGGACCTGCACAGAGTCTGCTGGAGACACTGCACATCTTAGTATTATATCCAGCCACCCTAATGATGCCTCTCACCACTGGGATATGTAACACAGTCTTCAACAATTTGTCTTTAATCAAGAAAACATTACCTGTAAAGAGAAAAATCCACCTGTAAGAAAATGAGATTCCCTGGGGGTAAGGGAATCATCCACCCTGATAAATCAAACCACACTCCTTAGCAGCTGAAAGTCAACTCTTGTAACTCATAAATCTATTGAAGACATCCTGCAGGTGTTCCACAGCAACAGCCCAGCACCTGCCCAGGTCAAGAGGATTTTCCTGCTTAATTAACAAAGCTATTTTGTTTTCCCCTCTTCAATTCCAAACTGGGAAGTAATTGGGGAATCAGCTTACAGAGATCAAAAGGTCTTGATTGCTAGCAAGCAGCCCTTAGGTTAAATACAGCCATGGAAGCCTTCCAGTGGTGGCAAGAAGAGAACTGTTTACTAGAAACTACAACCCCTATGGTTGAAGCCTGTGGTTCAAGCTTCTGTCTCTTTCCCACCGTGCCTTTGAATTTAGTTACATTCACTGCATTTTAAAAGTTGGAAAAGAAATTTGTAACTAAGATCTGAGAGAATTAAAGCAAAACTTTATAAATGTTTTCTATCCAAACGAAAACATGGAGGCACCGTCAGAAGCTTTGTTCTCTGTTCACTTATGGGGTTTATTCTACCTTCAGAAGGAAAAGATGAGCAGGAGAGGGCTTCCTCCCTCAGGCTGCTTAGGGAACGGACGTTGTTTTCAAGTCAGCCCCATGCAGCTCACTAGCAACAACTTCAATGCTCCTAAAATTTCAGTGGCACTGCATGAGAGGCTGGAAACTAGGGGAGGGGGGAAGAAAAAAGCCTGTGAAGTATGGTTTGGAACAATGTCTTTTTTACACTCTTAGGATATAGGGGGAAGAGTTGATGGTTTTGGATAAGATTTTCCTCTCTTGAATGAAACTTAGGTTTCTAAAATGAATTAGCAATTCTGTTGAAATGGTTACTGGGTCGAGGCATGCTTGTCCTTCAGAGGATGTGGGAAGGTGATGTGTCACTATGAAGAATTCATGACAAGTTCTGAAGAACAGTCAGAACAACACAGAAATCTCCACTTTGGAGTCCATCTTCACTGCACGCAGAAAACAACAGCATCCACACAGAGATTTGCTTCCACAAAAAGGGTAAAGAAAGGAAAAGCTTTCTGAATTCACATAGTCTAACACAGAGAAATGGCCTGTCTAGGCTGAAGTGATTCTCTGAAATCCACCTGCACCAGGAGAACTGCAGCTGTGATGAGTTTGAATTTGGAAGGAAAAATCTTAGGCCACAGATAGGTGATCTTAAGCAGCCAAACAGGCTCCCCTCCAGCAATCATTGCACTTAATGGGTCTGGAGAGGATATCTGACTGCTTCTCTCACAGACTGTAAACCTGATAAGAAATGACCTACAGACAAAGAAAGAGCTTTTTCTTTTTGAAGGAGCATCACAGAATAAGCGTTAAATGAACTTAAATCTCAGTTACTCAGAGAAAATTGTAGCACACGGATTCAGTGACAACAGATGCTGTAATTCTACCTGTCTCCAACAAGATAATTGCTACAGTTAGCATGCAACTTTAAACCACAACAGGGTTTCACTTCAGTAATCCAAGTTTATGTGAGTAGTGAGTTGCTAAAGGTAGTTGTCCAGGCTCTTTTTATTATTAACATAAAGATGAACAGAGAGCTCTAAAGTCTTGTTCATCCTATTTTAGAAACCTTGGTTCAAGAAGCTGTCTGCCTGCCCCTTGACTACAGAGAAAGCTTAGGAAGCTGGGTTAGGTAAAATATCAACTTCTCACATAATTAAAGCAAGAGGAGATAAGTCTCATGCTTAAGCAGCATGTCATATATGACTGTCTTGACTCTACTGTATGTTCATGTATCTCACAGTTCTACAAGGACAAATGGATGCTTGTCATAGATCATAGAGAAGTCTATGGTAGAATGGTAATTCTTGCTTTAAAATATCATTTTATTTTAGCCTCCTGAAAAATAACTTCCTACCTTTCATTCTCTGTGTTCTGGAATGTTCCTAAAGCTCTAACCCCTCTGCTTGTCTCCTTCCTTCATCATCAATCCATGCTTACAGATCATTTTGTCTCATCTTTCAGAAACACCCGTTGGTAGAAAGAATAATGTACTTGTAAGGAAATAAGTAACTCAAAAACAAAGCACACCTTCTTAATTGTCAAGACAAATGCTACTTGGTCTCTCTTTTTTAGCAAGTTTCTTGTCTAATTTCATTGTTAGAACTTATCCAGTAAGGAACCCCATGGAGGAAACATCCTGGCTCCTTAGAAATCCATGTCAAAACTCCCACTGTCCTCAGTGAGAACAGGAATCCTCCATACAACTGAATTCCTATGACAAGTTGATTTCAAACTCTTCTAATTTACAGGATCAAGGAACCTCGGGACTGGATTGCCCTGTGTTCAAACTTCTCATATTAGGAACAGATTGCCAAAGGAGTTTGCATCCAAGTTTGGCCCATAAGTAAAATCTGAATTGCTTTAAGAGCTCAGCATCCCACAGAGAATACTGAGATTCTCATAACCAGCTATTTGCAGAGATTCAGGACATAAGGCATCCTCAATGCCTCAGGTTCTTGCAGAGGCGCCTAAATAAGAGCTGAGCTCTTTTGAAAACATAGCCTATATTTTATGAGGAAAAGCCTTTGCAGCACTTTAATATCAGGAATTTATTAAGACCTGTTACACCTTTGTAGAATAGGGTCATATTTTTCCTCTTCTAATTTTACATATAGATAAAATGAGATACAGAAAGGGGAAGCTGATGTGCTCAGGATCATAAGAGAACTATAAATTAATGCTGGGTTTGGCTGGGAAAGGTCAGACATCACAACTCCCACTCCCTTCTTTAAACACTGGACCCCTAAAGTCCTTAAAGAGTCCTTCAAAGTGATTAGAAATCAGATTTTATTCCATTTCCCCACTATGATTCATCTCGCAGACTGCGTGACCTAAGAGCTTCATTTAAGTTTAGGAAGAGACAGAATGAAACATTTATTAATAAATAAAAAGAGGTTGGAATATTTAGCAGGCCCAAAGTTTAAAGATTACAAAGATCTAAGGCTCTTTAATAAATATTCCGTATACATTTCTTCACCTCCTCTTTGGCCAGACATGAAGTGCAGTGCAGAATGGCAGGGCCAAGGAATTCTGAAGCCAAGAGACCTTTATCTCTGTTATGGGCTCTTTCTAATAAGAAATCTTCCTATTCCCTTCAGTTCATGCAAATGTGCAGTTATTCTGATTAGCGTGAAGAGCACCAAATGGCAATGGAAATCAAGGAACCTAATTATTTCCAGCAGTCATTTCAAAGATGCACCACGGAAATGAAAGACATGTCTCTCACCTCCTGGGCCCTATTATGTTCTAAACTTTGCCTAGCCCTGCTGACACGCCACCTCTGCTTCAGACGGATTTGATGAATCATGAAAACAGCATCATTTACAGTTCAAGGTACCAAAGCAATTTTCCATTGGCACCTTTATGCCCTTGCTGCTGCAAAAGAGAAGTGCATGAAAACAACTCTGGTGACTTTTCAGCAGTCAAGTGATTTCCGCAGGGAAGAAAACCCACAAAGAAGCACCCCAACATAGCAAATATTCCCTGAGAGCAAGTAAATATGCATAGTCAATGGTATGCTCTGCGTGCATATCTCTACACAGGCATGTTCACTGTGGCAAAGTAGGTTTTGCTGTAACAAGGGTGCACAGGAAAGGGGAGTACAGAGGATGGTAGCGTGTCAGCAGGGGTTGGTGACAGAGGCTGTAAGGCATCTCAGCATTTAGAAGGGCAAGTTTAAGCCTTGCTTTGAAGGTATGCTTAAGGTTGTCTTTGGACAACTCATTGATAACTGGGTAAAAGTTTGGTTGGACTGGTGAGTTAGGAGCAGCTCAGCATGTTGAACCTGCATCCCTACCCTGGCACTACTGGCAATGGAATCCTGCCTGCCCTGACCATGCTGACTCAATGGCAAACCTTTAATCATGCTTTTTTAACTACTGCACCCTGAACTTATCCAATCTCACGTATTTCAAGGTAGGATAGAACCTTGGGCAATATGGTCTAGTGTGATGCGTCCCTGCCGATGGCAGGGGGGGTTGGAACCTGATGATCTTAAGGTCCTTTCTAACCCCAACCATTCTATGATTCTATAAGTTTATGCCATAAATCATCCCTTTGAGGTATTTGCCATTTGTTATGCAAAAAAAATTGCTGCACAA
>JANHGB010039750.1:0-25999 GCA_026283785.1 Coracopsis vasa
ATATGAAATCTTGGAACAAGCAATACCATTGTCTTTAATCTCATTACATTCTTCACAATTGTATAAAGCCAGTTCTCCCGGCTAAGTGCTAGAATAAGGCTGGTGGGTTCTACTGCCCTAATAGAAAGAGACTCCAACTACCTCAGTGGTGTTTCCATGATCATTCAAGTGCCTTTTATATAACCTCAAACCCCACTGCTAGATAGATTTTCAGAACACCCTAAATGGAACAACACATTATTTCTCACTATTGCCACAGACAAGCTACTTGAAATCTCACATCCATACCCCCTTCAGCTCCCAAATGTCACTATCAATTTTTCCCTCCATTTTCCAAGTGGCCCTGAAGGAGAGGGTGAACGAAGTCAATGGAATCTCAATAATGAAGATTATTTTCTTTTACTTGAATGTGCAGAATAGTTCAGAAGGTAGTAAAAAAGCCTTCCAAATCTTCTCATGTCACAGACTTATTTTGCAAGGAACTGCAAAGCAGCAGTCGTTGCCATGGTTATCTCCTCCTGGAGATAACATTAATGGAAACCAAACCCCTCACACTGTCTGAGGAACAGCGATATTTAAATATGGGCTATAAAAAAGGCCCTCAAACTGCCATGTTCCTGTAGCTCTGACTTGGGAGATGCTCTTGGTTTTGAATCAGCTGCAAGCTGCGCTGACACTGCTAGGATAGTCCTTCACAGCACAAAGCAGTGCTGCCTTCTTCTTAGTCTCCCTCTCAAAGCTCCTCAGCTGAATTCCTACTGCTAATTTGTTTATAAACCAAATGCCAACCAAACAGCCACCTGGAGCAAAAACATGCAAGAGGCTTGCTCTGAACCAGACATCAGGAGTGCCCCTATCCCGCAGCTCAGCCCATGGGCCATGTGGTCAGTATGGATGTACCCTCCAGATCACCGCGTTATATTCAGGTCAGTTTTAGATGCCTCAAATTGGCAAGGCATTATTTCCTTGCAAACTAAAAATATCTCTTACACCCATATATGTATGAGCATAACACAGCATGCTTCTGAAATGCCTGCTGCAAAGGGTAGAAACTCCCGATCTGGTTCAGGTCAAGCTAGGCTGAGCATTGGAAACAGCGGAGAATGGGCAGCACAGTGTCTATTAGGAAGCAGAGGAGAACCCCACAAACTATGCTGAGATGGGTTCCTGGTACTTAAGGTACTTCTGTGACACTTTACTGCACTGCAATGTAGACACAGCCTGTGATTTTCAAAAGCTAAAGGTAAGTCTTTGAAATGCAGCTCACTGGACACTGGTATTTTGCCAACTCAACACACCCTTCACCAATGGTTTTTGGGTTTTTCTTTATACCTTTGCTTCTGCACAAGCCAATAGAATAGAGGGCTGTGGATGTGGCTACAAAGAAGTGACTTCTGTTTTGTGCGCTCTTTGCAATGTACAAACAGCTTAGAAGCAAAGGAAATACAACATTTGAGTAGGCAGCCATTGCTTTTAACTGTTCCCAGAAGGAGGATGTGCTGAGGGTATCACAGCAGAGTTTCAACACAAGTTATTGAGCACTTCAGAAAACAGGAGGCATGAAAAGCAAAAATCAATGAAGGCAACTAATGACCTTTCACAGGAATCTGTAATGGCAATACCCTAACTGAGCAACAGACTAACCCGGCCCTCTCTCTCAACTCCTTGAGCCCCCCAGCCAAACCAGTCGAAACCCCAAACCCTAAAACAAGGAGTTTAAACAACTTCAGTGGTGACTGGAAAGCCCCTTTGCCACCAGGGACTGGTACTTCACCTCAGCTGCAGCACAGATCCTCAGAAGCCCTCAAACTGATGGTTAATCCAGGGAAATCTTCACTTATGGCACCCAAGCCACAATAATTTATGCTTCTATAAGCAACAGGCTAATTACAAGTGTAGCACTGTTCCGCCTTCCAGACTCTGGCAATCAACATCATTAACTTCTCCGCCCCACTGCACCTGTGGTAATTAGTCACCAGTGGTTTAATACTACCTCTGCCAGCTGAAATAGCGCTGATGCTCCACATTGTTTTGTTAAATCAGAAGGAACCGAATGGGATGTATTTGAAGAAATCTAAAGGAAAAAAAACAGAGGGGGAGAAAAGAAAACCATTATTTTACCAGCACAATTCCTTCATGTTTACCAGACAACTTCTGAATGGATTATTTCCTCCCTCTTCCCAGAATTCATTCATAAGATTATTACATTGAAAAAGAAGCGCAGACCCGTGCACGCTGTTACAGATGAAACCTGCTCCACCATTGCTCCGGTGGATAAAAGCACCAAAGGGTATTTGCAGATCTGGGGATCTTCTTGTCACGACTCCTGAAGAGCAGGATGAGCTGAAGCACCTGCTCTCTCACACATGAGCAGACGTCAGCAGCTAAATACCAATCTGCACCAGCAGCCAACCCAACTGGTGGTGGTTTTGAAGGCTCAGTTGGACATCTGATGTACAACTGGAGTTCTAGGGACCAGGGAACTACAGTGTTTACAACCATTTAGCTCCCTCTATCCCCCCAAACTACAGTTTCCATTGCTCCGAACCAACAGTGGCCAACAAAGTGGATTTTGCAGAAATCAACCCATCATTGCCACAGGAGAAATAAACAACAAGGGTTAATGATGCTGTCTCCTGGAAGCTGCAGCTCTTCACAGCATCTCCCAAGCTCTGCCTGTCACAGCTCAAGCCTCCAAAGCGACCTCCGTGCCTTGTGGAGGTGATGCAGAGCCCCACCACTGCCTCCCTGCACTCCCCTCTGAAGGATAAAGAGAAACCATACATTTAGGCACAGTGAGACGCTGAGCAGAGCTGACTAGCAGCAGCCTCCCAGGCTTCAGCCTCCCAGGCTTCAGCCTGCAGAGCGGCTGCTCCAACCGCTTTAGAAACTTCAGCTATCATCGAAGAAATGCTGTGAATTTCAAACCCACTTCTGCGTTTTATGTCTTCACCATCTGTGGAATACCACAAAGGAAGGCACAGGGAAGGGGGGCTGGAGGGGGAGAAGATAAAACTGGTTAATCCCTATAGCAGAGAGATGAAGGAGGAGCAGAGCAGTGTGATGTGCTGAAGCAGACAGGCTCCCACGCGCCAAACCCCTGCCATGCCAGCAGCATGGAGACAGCAGCCTGGTCCCCTCCAGTGCACAGCATCTGTGGTTTGGAGTTACAGCGCCACAGCACACATGTCTGCCAAATGAACTTGCAAGCCTAAGAGACACCCTTGAGGTGATAATGAACACGGTTTATTTGGGATGCTCCAAACCAGGTCCTGAACTGCTACCTGAAAACTTCAGATGAATCTCTCACATTTCATTTATCCAACTGCAGTCCAACACTACAGATACCAAACATCTCCAAAACTGGAAAGAAATAAAGGTCCTAGAAGAGTTAGCAGCAAGCAGGATGTGCTTTGCACATGTGCCATGCTTTTCTCAGTTTGGACCAGAGCCTTTAACATTCATTCTGTATATTAAATCAGGTTTGTGGGAACCTGAGCAGCCGCTGAGAGGCCACAGAAAGGTGTCCAACATGCAAACATCACACTGCCAGCTTCACTTTTTCTGCCGTACAAGCACCTGTGAAGCCTCCAATGAGGGCTTCACAAGCTTCACATCACAACTTTTAATGCTGACTTCCAAAAGTCAAGGTGCACTCAGCAGCAGCCTTAGCCCAGCACAGCCCTACTCAAACCCTGCTGCTGTCCTGTAAGAGGACACCTCAAAAGCTTCTGGTGTCTCTAAGTATTACCAGCCTTTTTGCTGTCCCAGGGCTGCAACAGCCAAATGCCCTTATGGATCACTGATCACAATTAGGTGTAATTACCCTTGCATAAGCACTGCTGACAATGCAGCACACACAAACTCTACTACTGTGAGGGACTGTCTGTAGGGTCAGGCAGGTTTTCTTCCACTCATGTAAGTTCCTATAAAGTCAGATAGTAGCATTACTATTTATGGAACAAGGCATGAAATACTTTTATTTCAGTGCTTCCAATCTCTGCCTTTTTTTCCCTAAGAGATATTAACCTCACCAGCAAGAATATGCGGATGGACGAGGGGAAGGGGGATGCAAAACCCCTGTACAAGCAAGGTGCTAGGATCCTCCCTTATTTATCTGATTACAACATGTATCTTCATCTTTCAACCATCAAGAATAGTATCTGCACATCAAGCCTCAAAGATTTTTGAGTGATTAATCCATATCAAAGAGGATACCTCTACAGGGTTGTATTTAAGACTCTCAGAGAATCTCTAGGGCTTTTGGGAATACTCAAAAGAGTATTCATACCCTTTTGGAGAACAGATACACACATCTTCCCATTGTGATGCTAATGGGTATAACTTTACTCTTGCCAACTGGAAGAGTGCAGACTTCCCACAATGCTTCCCCAGCTCAGGACTTGACAACTAGGAAGTATTTGATGAGATTTAGGTTTTAAATGAACAGAGGAGAAAAGCATTTCAGTGGCACACAGGAAAGACAGAAAGGAAGGGATACAAGTAATGAAAAGAATAAGGAGTTAGTTAAATTGGTTACTTTAAGATTTTTCTGGCAGATGGTGCTACTTCATGAAAGTGTTTCATGTGCCATCCAGGAAACACTTAACAGGCATTTAGGTCAGTGGGATACAAGCAAATACAGAATTTCTTCCTTAGATGAGGCTCATGGATTCTCTTCTACGTTTGTACTGTCCACAGCTAATAATCTATCATGCCATGTGTTTCATGGGACTAAGTGAACAAGACATACCTGTTGTTTAAAAGCATGAATAACTGTGGTAGTCAAGGTTAAATAAAATGCTCCTTGAAAGCCTGAACAGTATTTCCTATTTGGTTAGACATAGACATTTGTCCTCAGGGGCACTTCATTTTTCACTTTCTTTAGTTAGAAAAAAGAAGGAAGACCTTATGTCTGGAGATCAAATCCAGCCTTCTACATAGATGCTGGTGTGCCAGCACTAGCGCTGAGTAAATTACTACCACTGCACTTTTACAGTCAGGTTTTTTCTGATCTGCTCCCAAGTGCAGCATGAGTTCACCAGCACAAGAATCCATCATTATTACACATATCTGATCCTTTTTGGCATGGTGCTACATGGTAGTATTTGGAAGCCCTGAAAAGCCTTAAGATCAGGAGCAAGACCACCAGTGTGTCCATGTCATCTGTCTCATCACAAAAATCATCATTATGACCATGATCTTTCAGATGCAGAACCTGCCACCTCAGCCTTTATGTTTAATGTGCTTCTTTTGAACTAGATTATTTGATGAGTTTACTTTGCAATTGTCAAGGAGATTCAATATAGCCCCAGCCCCCACCAACATCCAGGATAACCATTTTACTGCAAACTATTATAAAATATGGTGACTAATACTTGAATTTGTATTAATAATAATATTTAAAATTAAACCCAATAAATAACCCAAAATCCTTGTATGCTTTGAGACAGTTCGGTGAACTTGCTCAAGATCAAGTATCTTGTACACTGCACTCTGCAGAAAGATGGCCTCAGCTTTTCATCCTTCTACTGCAATACATCCTCAGCTTCTAATGATTTTCTTCAGTGCAATATGAAGGGTAGCAAAGGGACAGAAAAAGCCCCCCCCACTGCAGTATAACCTGAGAACATGCAGGAATATTTTGCCTCCTGATGCATCGTGTGAGGAAAAAGGAAGGATTTCATTTTGACAAGCAAATGGCTGCTCCTAACAACATCAAGGCGAGATCCTTGTAGCACTAATGGGAAGCCAACATTTCACTTCAGCAAGAATATTCTCTTTCTAGTCAAGAAAATAAACTGCAAGAGCCATAAATGTAGGATTCATTCTGCTGAAGCTGCTGGCCACACATCAAAAGCAGGAGATGGCCAATCAATCACCTCTGAGGGGGAATACAGATCCCATTCCCTGCCTTACCACCATCTTCTAGTTTTTATTGGAATAATCAGAACCTGCAGTACTACAACCACAAATAGCCCCTTCTTTATGTAGAGGCTGAACCTGGGGATCATTAGGGGCAAGTTACTGTCTTTTATTACAATGCAGGTCAGCATTTTAGCTACTACATTATCCTAGTTTGTGTAAGAAGCATGTAAGAAGTACCACATTCTCATTTCCCTCCTAAACCAGGCATTTCATTTCAACACAGCTATTTACTAATTTCAGCATACAGACAAATAGCAAATATATTCATCTACTTTACACAGCAGCTTTACCTGGGAAGGTTACAGCTTTGCCTAAGGGAAGGCTGGATATCAGAAGATGCTGACTAGCTCTCATGCTCCCAATTTCAAGGTGTTTTGGCCAAAAGTTTTCAAGGATTCAAACCTTCTGCTCAGCACAGAAATAGAAAGAAAGGGTTGCCTGCAAGCCTGCTCAAAGTGAGGATGTGAGAATGCACCAGGGACAAAATCATCCTCAAGCAGCATTTGTCTTAAATGATGGTAACCTGTTGCTGCATGCAAGTTGGGCTTTTTTCATTGAATCACCTAGAGAAAAACTTCCAAAAAGCAGCTGAAAGTGAAGAGTTCGGGGGTTTTGGTTTCATTCTGTTTTTAAGATGGTTAAAAAAGCAATTTATTGCTTCCACTCTCTGGAAGCATTTTCTCTGTTTAATAACGAGAGTTTAGCTAAGTAAATCTAAGAGGTACTCTTGTTTCTTCTCAACAAAGCAGTCATCACCATCTGTTCGCGTTTGCCAAACACACATCCAGTAAGACCAAGAGAGCAAAGGGTCCCATCTGCTCTGCTTCCCTCACATGGCAAGGAGGATGACAGCAACCAGCCCATGTGAGCAGACAGCTTGCAAACAGCCACCGCAGTACGGAACACAGCCCACCGCTCTGAAATCACTGGCCTATATAATGGCTTTCCATAAAGGTGCAAATGAGAAGGACAAAAGTAGGACCAAGTATCTGCAAGAGCAGAATGAGAAAGCCAAGAGTGCAACTTGGCAACACTCTAGACTTAAAAAACTCTTACAGGGACATCATGTCATCTCTGAAGACCTCCAAGATGCATGCTTGTACACCCACAGGACCCAGTGAAGTCTTACCCCTGGGATTCTCATCATCCATTGTGGTAAGTCACTGGCAGGCCTCATTAGCCATATCCTCAACAGCTTTAATTGATGATTATAGCATTTGGGACAGACAACCACATGAAAGGCTAACTGAGGCTTTATAGACTAAAAGAATCCCATGCTACGTCTCCATGTAACAAGCTGTTTCTGAGTGACAGGGAACTTAATACTGCTGGGGTAAAGGTGTCCATTTTAAATGACAAATCTACTCAATGGGATTGCTGTCTTCACAAAGAGGCACTCTTACTCACCCTGCTGCAAAGGCGGCGAAGAGAAAGGGAACATATGAAGAACACCCAGCCAGACCCAAAACTGAGCTGGGATGGCTGCCAAAAGCTCCAGGCACATCAGACCACAGCACACTTCACATTTCTTCACAGGTCTACTTGGCTACTGGCTAAATAACTACTTTCTCTCCCTCTCTCTTTTCTTTCGTAGCACTGTACACGGCTGACAGCACTCTACCACAAATTGCTTACCATGATTTAGCTTCCTAAATGCAGTCATGCATTCGCATAGACAGGACCCAGTAAGAAGTGGCACAGTAAGGAACGGGATTTTTGCCAAACTTGACAAAAGACACCCTGTGTAAATGAAAGTCCTTATATTTGAAAGAGCACAAGCAGCTATAATAGCAGGGGAAGAAAGCTTCAAGAGGTTCTGTAGCATGCTCTTTCCTTTTCTATGTTTCTGTCCCTTACTTCCAGACATTGAAAACACAACTAAAACCCCACAACCCCCCCCAGTCTGCACATGCATTGTAATATTTTTACATGAAAAAGAGATTAGCCCTGGCTTTAAAACTGTCCTCACCAGTCTCTAATTAACTTTCTAAGCACCTCTTCTACCTAACATCTGATGATTCATACATGCACTCCGACGTGCCAAATGAGCTGGCGCAGTGTAGTGGTAGGCAACTCAATGCACTGTCACATCCATATGACAGCTTTCAGGTTGGTCATTTTGTTGTTTGTTCAATTAGGAGAGGAAATGATTTTAGGTTCTGTGAAATCCTGGAAGTCGGTCTCGGTCAGGTTTTACATGACAATTCAACAATGGTGTGCTAAAGGAAACTGACTGAAATGGATGAAATGGTGTGCTGAAGGAAATTGATACCCTGCTCATCTCTGCAGTCTGTGGTTTAATTAAAGCTGCTGTTTAATTAAAACACAAGATGGTGAAGATTTCTGACTCTAAGTTAGCAGACTCACTCATACAACAGTTTGCAATACAGTTCACAAGAAGCATTCTCCAACTTCTATCTTTTACTTGGTTTAAAAGGCTGGCTTCAATACATGGCTCCATCCTGCCCAATTCCACTAAGTTTCTCAAAAGAACTTTCCAAATTGACTTGTAACTTTAATAAACGGGGGCACATACAACACCATCTTCATTACTAGAGATATTAACTCTATTGCATCTTTTATAGGGGTGTTTGTAGTCAGGGATTTTATGACACCTGAATTAGTAAACTGGTTTTTCTTAACTGGGCCTCCTAAGTGTATCAAGGCCCATCCCAGCCAAGCTGAAAACACACAGTACACAATTAGCTTACCATTTAACAGAAAGAAGAGTGTTGTATGCACTCAGAATAACAAATAGGACATCTTTTCATCCCATTATGCTCCTCCACAATAGCACCAGTTCCAATCCCTTCTTCTTAGACACACCCTGAAGATACCTTTAGCACAACTGATTCCGCAAAGCAGTACCAGACTCCCCCAAATGGGCAAGAAGAGAATATGTGTGGAAAGTCAATTCATAGAAGCACATTAAACACATAGGAGAATAAACTATTAAAAGCAATCTTTAAGAACTCCAAATCTTCCACACGTGGAGGAAGAAGGATAGTTTACATACTTATGGGTAATTTATAGGCTTTATAAGTCATCGCCTAATCCTGGTGTTACACATCCGTGTAGCTGCTGTGATAAGCTTCATTTGACCTGCAAGTTTATTTTCCAAAGGATTCCTGCCTCTAGGGCAGTTGCCATTTTGCACTGCTGCAGCCTCTTCCACAGGCAGTGCATAGTGTCATTTCAGAATGGCTTTTATTTGTTGTTTTCCTAGATGTAAATGAAAAGGCCCTTTGGAAAGTACGTTTGCAGTGGTGCTTTGCTGGGGAAGGCCAGGTAATGTTCACAAGCCCAGTATCCTTTGTACATGCTACAGCTGGTAGAACTGGCCAATATCTTGTCCAATCACTTGGTTATTGCCTGTATGATTTTCTTAACACAGTGCTGTCACGAAGATAAATCATGTCATCTTTTAATGGGAATCCCTTATAACACAGGATGCTCAGCCATTCAGTGATAACTCTTATTGATTCCTTGCTTCCTCCCATATTCCCCCCACCCCATATTTCAGCCATTATACCTCAGCAAACTGAAACAATGCAGACTCCTCAGTTTGTTTTACAGCTCCCAGGACTCCAGGCTGTGATGTGCTCGAAGAGATCTGTCAGGAAAACAATTATGTTCATATTACCTAACGCTTTCAGTTTCAGTATCAAACTTCAACGTGCTACCTTCCTGATCCATCATATAGAAAGAGTCCTGGTACCTAACGGCATGCAAATGAATCCCAGCACACCCAAAGAGCAGTATCTGCTTCCCATCACACACATAAATGGGTGATCGGTGAAATGGTGATCTTGAATTATTTTTCCTGAAGAAAATCTTTCCTAGGGCAAACAGAACAGGCTAAGACTCTTTTGAAAGGCTTTTATTTGCCCACTGGTATGTCAAAACCCGGTTAGCAACAAAACCTTAACACTATTTTATTTCACAGTTCAGTGAAAGACCTGGGACTGCAGAACGGTGGTGCTGATAGAGCACAAATTGCTATGTAGCATGGAAGGTACGTGTGGACAGGGACACAATGAGTGCAGGTACTCTGAGATCTATCCCAGGTACCCAGGTAACTGCATTTTATACTGTTTACCTTGTGTCAATTATTTCAGTTGCAAATGACACCTCTGATTGATGTTAGACCTTGGTACAAGTACCTATTATTTTGCCACTGCCAGAGATACCTATCACATACTGGTTTGGTGCAGCCTCACTACAGGTTGTTTAACATCTTGAAAAGTAAGACTAGCTAATATGCAGTTCTAATTACTGATCATCAGTGAGCTATCTCTAAACTGCCTGGTTTAGCAGCACAGATGAGCTTGTTTCCTGGCACCCACTAAAGCTGTTCTTCAATGGGTAAGGAAAAGCCAGCGGTCACAAGCCTTTAGCAAGACTGTATCTTGGAGCACACAACACAATTCCTGTCTACTACCATGTGGCTATGGCATGTTCCTGCTTGGGCACTGTAAAATGAACTGAAACCATTTAGTGAGCTGGTATTTATCTTGCTCTTTAAGAGACTTGACAGTGAAATCGATGAAACTGACTGTTATCAAGAGGAACTATACAAACTATGACACTGCTCAATATGTTGACAAAATATTATATATTGGATAGAGCTATTTGGTGGATATAGCATAGAAGAAAATTTGGGGAATTCCAGAACTACAGTTATTTTTGATGGAGTCGACAACTAAAGCAGCCACAATAGATAAAGAACATAACCTAGCATCCAAATACACAGGTTAAAACTTCAGTTAGTAAGGCTGTAGCTCAAAACTAAGTGCAGGAATACCACCACATCTCTAAATTACTGCTTAAGCCACAGCTCCATTATTACACTAGGGTTTCCACCATGTTCTTAAATACACTCTCCTGCACTTCAGGTCTGACCTACATACCTGATTAACTGATCCAGTACCATAATCCCAAACAGAAGGAACAAAGAAAAGCATGACTTCTGACTTCTCTTTCAGCTTTCAAATGCTTCTAAAAAGGAATCAGTGGGGAAGACAACCCTTTTAAAAGAAACTCACCTCTGCAAACTGAAACAGTGATGACTTCTGACAGGCTTCTGTAGAATTAGTTGCATCAGACTGGCAAGTACTTGAGGAAACCTGAAAACAAGGAGTGTGCGGAGTAAGACCTCAAAGGTGCTGCTTTCAAGCTGAGAACAACAGTGAGCAAACAAAATACCAGGCAGCAGTAACAAGAAGCAGTGTTTAAGAGAAGATGGACAACCTAATGTTTCACGGTCCTGGAGAGGTTAAACTGAGCTTACAGGTGAAAATGTAGTTTAGCACCCATTAGAAAGCATCTGAAAATCACCTAAGAAGAAAGACACCAAAAATACCAGGGATATGGTTTTTTCCTAATTCCAAATTTTGCAAACTACTACTAAACTGATACTGGGTTACACAGCTACCTAGTCCTGGTGATGCCATCAACACTGCTATGTCTGTAATGCCATTCTGAACAAGAAAATTACTTAGAAGCTAAAACAATGTTTCTGAAGACACTGAGAGTTGCTAAGTGACAGAAATGCTTATCCCCACTCACCTAACAGCATGAAAGTAAGTAGTTATGGGTACCACAAGCCTAAAATTGTCAAACGATGTTCTTAAACACCCATTTTGAGATGCTTATGTGAAGCAATGGAAGAAAGAGTCATAACTACTGAAATTACAACACAAAGACCTGATTGTTCAAACCCAACAGCCTTATTCAAATTAACACAAAGCTCAGCTGTACTATTCTTATTAGCCAGAAATTTGCTACTCAAGCATCATTCTGTAAAGGAACTGCATCAAATATGATACATTCATTTAATGTCAGATTTGAGTATAAAAGGTTTACATGTGTAACTCCCAGAAGCATGAGTTAGTATAAAATAAGGTATGTAACGTGGCTTATAGGAAACAGGAGGAAGAAGCGAGGCTTTGTGGGATTTTAGGAAAAGCAGAAGGATGGCAATTTGTTCCCTAACAACTTGTATTTTTTCCATAAAATTTCAGTTTACTTCCAACATTTTGATGCAAATGTGTTTTTTCTCTTATTTGTTACCAAACCAAGTATGTCAACAGCATTTATTAGTGAATGCATGTGTGAGAATTAGCCAGCAACCACCTCTGTTGCTGGTAAGCACATAGCACCACAGAATAAGCAGGCCTACAGCACATGCACTTTGTACTTCTGCTCCTGCTGCTGTTTGTCCAAGATGCCATAGTACCAATGCCATTTTGTTTCAGGAATCTGCTACCTGTACTACCCTGGAAAACACTAAATCCAATCATAGCAACCCACAGGCCAAGAACGGTGAGTAGTTCCCAAGGAGAACTATGCCACACAACAATTTGCTTACATGCACAGTTGAACTTCTTTCTTCCTGCCATAAAACCAAGCAGTAACAGTGCCTCCTATGAGATATGCTTCTATTATATTTACTAAACACCAAGCAGGATGTATTATCAGTGTACTGTGGGAGTACACCAACCCAAAGGCTTACAAAGAATGTATTTTAAATGCCTGTCTTTTCCTTTTTCAGTGATTTGTGCTACTATTTTCACTGTATAATATTTATTACTGCTTTTCACAAGTTTATGATCTGTTGAAGATGTCTGTGTCTTAGCAGTGCTGTGGATTGTACCAGGGATGCACACCGATCTTGCTGCTGTTGAGTGACCCTTCTCTGAAGGTCTGAGTCTCTGCACTGGTGTGAAATACATAAGGATGTTGCGCATATACCTGAGGGTTCATTTGGTTATTTCAGGCCAGTTCACTGGTGGGATTCTCCCAGAAAGAGACCAGAAAAGACCATGGCTTCACAGCTTCTGACCTACCTAAGGGCACGTCCACATGAGTGTATCAACACCCATCTGAACTGGCACAGCACAAACCAGCTCCAAGTTAGGAGCCACTGGCCCATGTCACCCCAGGAGCACCATGCTGGAGCAAAGAAGCCCTCCTGAAAGGGGCTGCAATGCCTCAGCCCCTGCAATAGAAGCGCTGGGAGGCACTCGCTCCTGGACAGGGATGGTGATGGAGGATGAACCTTCTTGCTGCCTCCGAGGCCATGTGCTGGGGTTGGGCACAGCTTGTCCACCTTGTGGTACAGGAACCACAAGTTGTGGAGGGTGTGAAGCCAGGTTCTTACAGCCTTGTGTGTAAAGGACAGATTGCTGGTGCCCAGTAACCCAGAGGCGATTCTGTGGTTAGACCAACTATGCTTTTCCTATCAATTTCTGTTACCTTTAGAAAGTTAATGCTGTTGTCTTTACTGACAGAAGCACTAATCTGAGCTTGTTTCTTCTATTCAGCTGCTCCCCATACACTCCTGACTTGTGGGAAAATTTATTATCTCCAGGACTTCCAGCCTCTGCTAGGCTGAACCAAATCAAAGCATTACAATAATTACCGGACGGAATGGATGCACAGAGTGCCATTGTGTACGTCTCATTTCCTGCTGTAATGAAACGTCCTCAACATCTCATTTCTTCTCCTCTTTCATCCTCTGAGCGTACCCTCTGCTGCACTGAGAGACTTTTCACTTCTGATTTACCACCTCGCACCAGCATCAGATCCAAGATAACCTTTTGTTCTTAAAGAAATCACAAGGATAACACCTCCATAGCCTCCTCTTCCCTGCAGGTTACTGTTACCTGCTCTAAAACGGATTACATCAAACGAAGGTGAAGGACAGCCCCTGGTTCATGCTCTGTACAGAATGATGGGAGGCTTTACTGCAGTCCTGATGTGCCAGGCACCGGCAAGGAGGGGAAACTCGTAGGAAAGCCAGGTTTTGGACTACAGTCTAAATCCCGGGATTTCTAGGCAGTAACCTACAGACAGGCCACTAGGTGCTGCTGTAAGGCAAGCAAAGGGCCCGACGGGCGAGTAAAGGACAAGGCAAGCGGGCAGGAAAGGAGTGGTCTTCACACACAGCTTCAGCCCTTCTGCCCATCAACCTGCCGTGGGGACTTTGTCTGCCACAAGGACAGTACCTGGAGCCGACCTGCCGGGTGTTTCTGCTCGGGTGTTCAATGAAATACACTCATATACACACAACACAGTCTTGTGCAACTGGTGAGAGGACCCAGAAGTCAGGCGGGTCTGGGTCTACGCCCTTAGTTTGCTGCTGGCACGGTCTGTAGCTTCTCTTGCCTATCTGCTTAGTGACTCCAGCTGCTGCTTGGAAATCAATCACGTACCAACACCCAATTCTGTGAGGAGAAAAAACTCCTTACTGAAGGAAACTACAGAAATAGGAACACGATGGGTGACACACAGAGATGGTGACGGAAGCATCAAGGTGATTCTGTAAACATCCCTGTTGTGCCTTTTCCCATCCTCCTGCAGGATCACACATGCCTGAACTCCTCCTCCTGCTGGGTCACGATGTTACAGGACATCTGGGCTTCCACCAACTCAAAGGTTAAACACCTGACTTGAAAAGTCCCAATACATCAATTTAACACACTTGACAGAGAATCAGGGGGTGTTCAATACATTTATGTGGGAATAGCACACCTTTAAGTGTAATTTCCCTCATCTCCCAAGCTCTGAGTAAACTATGCCAGGGCTGCCCTCCTTTCTAGTAACAAGTTTTGGTATTTAAGACCTATGCTTACAAGGCCACCCAAGCCTGCATAATCATACATACACACAAGCAGTCAGCTGTGTGTTGATAAGTAATCTTATGTCTGCCAGCCCCCCTCAGTTTAAGAACCATACATATGCATGTGTATCTTCCATGTACAGACACGCATTAATGATAATGAAGACTATGATATCAAGTCAGAGTATTCTTTTTCAAATGACACTGCATCTGTCTTTTTTAAATAGAAATGCCAGAGGTTTAGATATATTACATATTTATATACTTACATGCATAAAAACCAAATACCTATGTTTTCCATAGTCAAGCAACATCTGAACCTCCTCACTGACAATACCTCAACAGTCACCTTAGTACACCAACTTTACCCCTCATGTTAATACCAAATCCAACAGAACACAACTAACCCAGCTCCACTGAAGAGGAAAGCAGGTTACCAATCCTACAGGGAATACTTGATCTTCTTATTGAGCCTGTCATAACACCGCCCAGGATGTCCTGCTAACCTCCCAAATGGTGGTTTGAGTGTGAAACTGTATTCAAGCATAAGCATGGAAATCCAACCATAGGCTGTCCCACGGGCATGCAAAGATGACCATCTTATGTCTCTGTCCACACACCCCAGGATGGGGAGTCAGAAGTGCTGTTCTGTTATCCAAGTCTGAACAGGTTTAGGATCTTCACTGCATTTGGGGAATCACAAGCCTAAGAAATATTTGCTACCTATCTAATCAGCACTGAAACAGTGAATCAAAAGGAAACAAAAGGGAAATAGAAGACACACCAGGGCTGCCATGCAAAGAAACTGAGGAAGCTTCCCAGCACACAGAAGCATAGCTGGAGTTAGGAGGCAGTCAGGATGACTGAACTTTTTGGGTCCCTTTGACAATACCAAGCACACAGATTGTTCTGGAGGCTGTATTTTACATAGGGGACCCTCTGGAAGTACTGCAGATGTGCAGTTTTGTTTCCTGTGAAGGTGCTCTTACACTTGCTCCTCAGAGAGTGTAGGACAACCAAAATACAGTAACTCATGAGCAAGTACGGGCCAATTTCTGGCCCACCATGATTCTAACAACACCCACCAAAGCCCTCCACTGGTTTTGTTCAGGCTGTATTTATGACTATCATTTTGCTTCACATTTTGGGGACAGCAGATTACACAGCTTGCCTCTTTGATGTGGAGGACCAGGTTTCAAAAGAAGACTACGGGTCCAAAAAAGCACAGCATAGCACAGCTTATACATAAAGTAAATGTTACATGACAAGGCAGACTGCATGCCTGTGTCAGAAAAAAATGGGGTTTATGCAGGTGCATCAGAAATGTGTCTTTTGCTCAAAAAAAGGAAGTTCCAATTAAAAACCTGTTCATATACTACACCGATGGCACAACATCCCTTTCTATTTGTCTCTAAATCCGTGTATAAGTTTCATTCCTTCACTGACATCTGAAATTGTACTACTTGAAGCACTTTTCACGTCAAAATCAAGCTCAACTCACAAGACCATTGCAAAGACCCTTCTTAATGGAACTGAGTACCTGGGACTAACATACACCTTCCCTCTCATTTAAACAGAACAGCACAGTAACAATAGTTTTCAAACTCCAAGTATAAGGATTCACAGTTTGAAAGTCACAGAACACTGTCATTTTAGCCCAAAACAAGCGAACTTTTCTGCCTGCCTTACCCTAGTGTTTCTCACTTTTCAGGCTGCAGCACAGTAAGCCAGTACCCACATCTGCACCAAGACCTGAACTGCTCAAACTGATGTGCCAAGCATTGAGCAGTCCTGGCTCAGTCCTGGCAGGACAGGAGCAATCCATCTCCAATGCACTGCTCAGTTTACATTTGGAGGTATCACATATAGGTAGTTAATTATTGCTTGCCCTCCCAGTAACAACAAAAAAAGGGAACAGAAACCCTCCTCACTTCCACTGCTCTTCTTTCCAGGCTAGAGATTTATGGCAGTGAATACTTACTTTACCCAACATACAAGCAACCTTTGGAACAATGTTCAAAGTTGGCCCAAAAAATAGATCATAGATAAGAATTAGTCTAAAAGAAAGACCACTTTACTGGATATATACAGGAACACTTGCATTTACTGGACTCCTTCTTAGAAATGAAATGCTTGTGATGGCAAATAGGGAGTAGACTGCAATACTTTGACTGCCTGTTAGCACTTGCATGGTTTCAGAATGCATTTACAATGACCCTGATCGTACAGAAATTATTAGGTATTTATTTTGCTATCAGTGCCAAGGATACAGTTGTGTGAGGCACTGCATAAGCATATGAAATCCTTGCCCAAAAGAGCTTGCAAATCACTTGTTTGTTAACACAGTCGCTGTATTTCAACCCTTCTACCTGTGACCTGTCTCATGGGGCAGACCTGCCTGGTCTGATCAAATACTCAGTCAGCAGAATTAATATTGAACAGATAGAAAATGTGGGCCCAACCTCTACATTCACAGCTGGGATGCGGGACTTGTATCATGGGGCTCACACTTCAGTCCAACCTGAGGTTAACCCAAGATGAGTATTAGATTTCACTTCCCACTGGTCAAATACTCTTCTTCAGAGCAATCTAAACTGAGGGCTCACAGGAGGAAGAGAAGGGAGCTCCTTACCTCTTGTGCAGTCAGGGCATGTTCCCCGGCTAGAAGCAGCATACTCAGACCTCCCATTTGTGTAGGATCTGTTAAAAAGAGTAAAACCAAGTCTTCAGTTTATTCATTTGCTTGTTTAAAGAACGTACCATTTGCAGCATTAAACCCCCAGAAGACTACTTGTCACAGACACTCTAAGCAAGCTGCCATAAAAGGCAGTTCAAGAGAATCACAAATAACCATTTCTGTACCCTCTGGGAGAGGCTTTCAAAGCTGTTTGAAGGATTTAATTGGATTTGTGTGCTTAACACCCCATTGCGTGGATTTACAATTTTACTGCTAAAGGTTTTATGTACTACAGAGATGGGTATCTTTAAAACACCAACTGTAATGATCTCATCCATAAATACACACAAAGATGCTCTAATATCACACGTGTTTATAACTCAATAGATGCTCCTACCGTGGTTCCCTTCCTCAGCCACAGAGCAAATAAAAGGATGGAACAAAGTGCCATGATCAAGCTCTGAAGCAAAATGTCTATTTTCATTTAGCTTTAATTTAGAGCTGCATTTAGTGGTGAAGAGTGCCAGCCTGACAGCTCTGAAGCATGAAGCGCTTGATCCTCCGTGCCAGAACAGTGCAGGCCCTGGCCAGCCAAGCTGCCTGCCTACTTGTTGCCCTGCCAATACAATATATAATTGAGGAAAGTAAAATGGAGATAGAAATGTTCTTTCTCCAAGTATTTGATGCTGACAGCTTCTTGCCTCCAGCCTTCCCGCACCTCAGGAGCTCGGAAAACAACAACAAGAAGTGAAAGCAATGAACACTGGCACTGCATTACTCATGGAGTGGCTTTTCCACTCAGAACAGCGGTTGCTCTTCGTCATTATGAAGACTAATTGTCTGGGTTTGGGGGAGTGCCCTGGAAGCAGTGCAGAGTCCTGGTTTTAAAGAGCGTCATGTAGAGAGAGGGAAAGTGCCTGTGGACCAAATGTCTCGCACAACAACCACAATGTGAAAGGGAAGCATTATCCTGCCTGCATTGCTGAGTCACAAACCTCAGTATTGATGCAGTATCAAAGGTAAGGAACTTCCCTCAGGATTCACTAACTGTGCATTCACATTTTCCAATTCCCTTTCACCAAACTCTACAAAAACTCTCTCCACAACAATCAGTGACACGTGCCCAGGATCATTTCCTGGAATGGAGGCCAACCAGCACAATTACACTTGTTCATTTGGTTGCATTTTGCTATGCAAAGTTTGGAAGCAGAATAGCTGCAACCAAAATGCCCACTGGGAAATCCCCCGGGCCCATTCCCACTCAAGTGCAAAGCTGAGGAATTTGTTGCTCTTTTCAGCTGATATGGGCCAAATCTGTACCTGTGAATCTCCAAAGGATTCAGTGCCACAGATGATCAAGATCCAGTTCATAGGAATACTCACTGGTGCTGTTTAATTCAATACCACAGATTAATTCAATACCACAATACCAAGCTCTGCTTCAGGCAGCATCTCCCACTGACATCCACAGGGTAACTTTCTTCAATACTCTCTTAAGACAGCAGTAAATAGAAGCAGAGGAGAGCAATGTGAAGAAACCAGGTTCACCCACTCTCTCCAGGACAGAAGAGTGGCTCATTATGTTAAGAATACAGCCTAAATTGCATCTGGCTTCAATCTGAATGTCCAACTGGAATGAATTCTTAGCTTTACCAAAATAAAGAGGTAGAAGTGTAGGGTTTTTTATAGTTCTGTGGGTTTGGTGGTTTTAAACTTTGTATTTTAAAGTAAAAAAGGGAAAAAGATACTAAGTTTCTACAGAGAGACAAGACACTATCAGAAGCGCAGGATCTAGGAACAAGAAGTGATTGAGGAAACAGAGACAGAAAAAGGAAAGGGCCAGCAAGTACCTAAGTACAATTCCAAGTGACCCAGTCAGCATAGCATTTTTTGCCATCAAAATACTTGATCAGAAACCATTTGGTCTTCCAAGCAAGAGGACATCAGAACATTTAACAACACGTACCTTGAAAGATGATGCCTGAGCAGGCAGTTAATGCGGAGGAAGGAGAGATGGGAAGAGATCTCCAAGCCCATCATAATCTTTTAGATTTAGTAACTGTTCTCCCTGAATGGTGTTTCCTCTCTTCTGCATTTACAGGAGTCACCCTCCTTCCACTTGCTTTCCTAGCCTAAGCAAATCAAGATCTCCTGATGTAACCTAGCATGACCACCTCCCACTATCCCAGCAGTCCCTGTAGTTCTCCTCCCCATCTCCAGCTGTTCCAGGTAGAGTTCAATCACATCAGATCAGCTGTGCTCTGTTCAATGGCATTAACTCTTCTCTACAGCTCCTGAAAACACTTTGCCTGACACCCTGCAATGCAGCACTTTCTTATCCCACATCACACTGATGGCTCCCAGCTGTTCTCTTGTGCTTCCCTTTAGTCACCTGTGGGTCTTTTTCCCCCTCCTCAGTTTTGGCCAACTGGAGAACAGGCAGCCTATGACTGTCAAATTCTTTCCCCTCTTCTAAATTCTATATTCTTGGTGGTTTCAGCTTTCTGCCTTTCAAACAAGCAAGGAAGAGCAGGACAAGGAGAGGACTGCTTTCCATCCCCATCCCCCAAAGGAACCAAATACTTAACCTGTTTATTTAAGTATAAAAATTAAGAGGAAGGAAAAAAGAAGGGCAGCTAAGTGGAAAGTGGAAGTCTAGTTTGGTGCTTAAACAACTTGAGTACTTCTGCTGCAGCTGTAGCAAAGGGCTGGTGCTTGGATGTCTCACCAGGATAAAACCCAAACCAACTTCATCCAGTGGAAGACAAAACGTACATAAAACACTGCCACGTGTTTATGGTGTCTTCACAGCACAGCAGTGTTTCTCTTATGGCACTAAGAACTTACTGGTATGAAGACTTAAGAATTTTAAGTTCTGTTTTAAAGCAATTTACAGTAAATCAACAGTAATGAGAGAATAGCACACATGCATTTGACTTGCAGAATGGCTTCCTCATGACTTTATCAACAGCTTTTAATACTGATGAAACTTAAACCCATCTCACTATTTGGGAATGATGTACTTTGTTAGTACTGGGCTGGTTAAGAGCTCAGCAGGCTGACTTGGTCATCACTGAAGTTTTTCAGCCATGGGAAAGAAAGAACTGAGGAAAAGCTAAGCAGGAAGAAGGCCAGCCGGTCCCAGTTTCAGGTAACTTGTATGTGGGTGCAGAATTAAGCTCCCTTTTAAACACAAAAACTGCATCTCTATCAGGATATTGCCTACTCTAGGAAGTGTCTTTTTCCCACCCTTTGCTTCATTAAAAAGCTTTTTGGCTCAAATGGTTTTCTCCTGATGCAGATATATGGAAGTACTGGGAAACCTGCACATCTGTACAGCAAAGCTGTTGCTCACTTGGCTCTGTCGTTGTGAGGGCAGATGCTGCGATGGTCACGTTCACTTGTGAACAGCAACCGCCTCTGCCCTACACCCTACAACAGATTACAGGTGAGCCACATCATGAGACAAACAGGCTGAGTTACAGCTTCCAGGCTGGATGAGCAAGGACATCACCACTGGGTTTGCAGGTAAGAAGCCCAATGCTGGCGTCATACCTCAGTTTCTTGACAAAACGATATGTAAACAGGAGAGACTTAAAAGTGGGGTGGTTACTGCTGGAATGCCAAAAATAAAGGAGAGATATGGCCTGTATGGGACTTAGGAAAGGAAGATGTTACTCTCTGTATCTGAAATGTAATATGTACAAAGCAATCAAGACAGGATTAACAACTACCAATAAGTAAAACAGATTTCCTGGAGTGATTCTGGAATCCTAGAATCCCTGTCCTAGGAAGCTATCTGCCATGAAAATGCAGGACAGACAGTGGCATTTCAAAGGTAAAATTGTTTTGGAGATGGTTCAGATACATATTAGTTCATCAGCTAGTATACAGCCTGGATTTTAAAAGAGCCTGGGGCAGATGAAGTCAGAGTTGAACTGAACTATGACAGGAAGTCAAGGAGAGAAGAACCCAATAAAACATAGTTAGCACAAACTGGTATATAGTTGATAAAACAGTAATCTGTTTGGCATGGCAGACTTGTCATGATGTGGATGCTAACATCTCTGTCAGAAGCTGTTGCTATTTTATGAGCTATTGCTATGCATTGGCTTGAGGACTGGAGTGAGACCTCTATGAATTACAATAGCCATTATTCAGTCTGTAGTTAAATACATATATAAAAATTAACAGAAAGTCACATGTAGCACAAAAGGGCCTTTTTCATTCAGGAGGGAACAGCCCTACAGATAAAACAATGGATTAGAGTAGTTCCTAATTAAGTTCTCTGTCCTCTGCTCTGACAGATGCTGGTTTAAGATCTCTCTCTCCTCAGAAACTCTACATTTGGATAGTCTAGCAAGAGCTGTAGGGGACGGCAGAGGGGCAGACCACAACCTATTGCTTGTTCTTAATAAACCTTTAATAGCATAGAAGTTACTCCTCTGATATGAAAAAGCAGAACGGGATGATAGGGCTTGAGAGTTTTAGAACTGGTCTCCCATATATCACAACTATGTGCCATGAAAAACTTCCTTTTCATCACATTTCACAGCTCCTTGATAGCCAGGAGGAATTTCATTACAGCCATTTTCATATCACCACACTAGCAGAAAGGTATACATGCCTTTTGATCCCTTTTTATCCTTTAACCCTCGGTCCATAAAACCATTTTCCACTCTCCAGCTCACAATCTCTCCAAGCAGAAAAGTCCTATCTGCCGCACACTTGTCTTATGCTAGGTAGGACAGAACAAAGTTCCAAATACATCAGTAGTGATAAAATAAGAAACCTTAAACCACAAAAAAGAAATAAAGGAAAAATAACTTTCTACCTTAACTGTTAAGTTCTGAAGCTGCCAATATTTAACAGTGAGGTCTTGGTATTCCAAGGTCATAATTGCAACAGTTCTGCTATTTGTGGCCATCGGTGAGAGATTATCTGCCTTTCATCAGTTCAGGCACTCCACCGACACTTATCAATGGATTTGATTTTAGTTCTTTTAGTGTTTAAAAGGTTAGAATGTGCCCCTCTAAAGTATAATGGGCAAAAGAGCACATTTTAAGTGAAATTAAATTACACTTCTCTTGATTTAAATACAAAAATCTAGCTCCACCAGTACGTTCATCCAAAAGAACGTCAATACCTTCAACTCTATAGGTGACCATAAATTTAGTACTAAACACAGCACAACGCTCTATGAAAAAGAATGCACAATAATTAGGATTTTCCTTTTCCACTAGAAAATCAAAATCTCTAACTGCAGCTGAACTGGAATTAAACGCAAAACAATCAATCAAATCTGGACCCCGAATGTGGTATGGTTTATGGTGCCACATATCTGGACTCAACTCTTGAAAGCAATCAGGCAGTAAGGAGTATTTTAGCAAGTTGTTATGCAGAGGTTTAACTAGAGTCTTGGCAACTTAATCTGGAAAATGAAAGGTATTTGTACTACAGTACCACGTGCAGTGAACAAAACTGCAATTCAATTTCAATGCCACAGCCGGGAGCACAATGAAGATGCTACATGTGAGTAACAGAGATGGAAATCTCACCTGCCATCCCAAAGTTAAGCTGTGGCATTTCTTCACTTTTTGTCGTCACTTTCCTTGGGCTTGGTAAGTCTTTTGTAGCATCTGATGCAAAGGCCCATAGCTTTTTCCTGTTTGTGACAGTGGATGTCTGGGGTTTTACAGGTTTGTTTGTAGTGGGGCACCACTTGTACCCTGGGTTTGCCTTCATAAAAGCATCCTTGTACTAGAAAAGAAAAGGAAAATTACCAGTTATGACATTGTACTATTCACAGGACAACAGAGTGCACTGCATGTAAGAGGATTTAACACAGTAAATAACCCTTAAATATTAACAGTTTAATCACATGCTTATAGTCTGACTGCCAACACTATTTAGTAAGAAGAACTATTAAGACAGTAGAGCTGTATTTCAAAGCGGGTTTTCTCTTTCTTCTCCTTAGGGTTTATCACCCAGAGCAGGCTGAAGTTCTGATTCTGCAGCCTGCTCCCCACACCTTGGGTGCTCACTCGCTGAGAATCTATCTGGATTTTCTGCAGGTACAATCTTTGTTCACTTTCTAGCTCGAATGAAATCAAAGCACACATTTAGCAATAAATGCAGCATGATGCTCCTTACTTTGCACTCTAATAGCTCTGTATTTTAGAATGCTAGAGTATCTGCTTTCCCAAGCCAGGCACCAAAAACAAACCGCTATCAGCACCATCTCGTTTTCAGTAACTTCCAGTACATCATCCCAGTGTTCCTTCTAGATGTACCGCGCTTCATGGCTGCATAAAATAAACTGGGCCCATTTAAAACTTAGTTTGGCCTTGAGACACAGCACGCATATCAGTTGTTTGCTGTACCCTTGGTATGTGGCAGCAAAATGAACAGAGCTAGACTACACATGGGGGAGGTGGGGAAAAAGGTCTGGATGCTACACATTTTGGGGGGTAGGGAGAATGATGTGGACCCATTTTATTCACAGAATGCCATGGTGATGCTTTCCAAGTGTCTTGCTGACTAGATAAATCAAGATTTCTGAGTGTAAACAGCAATAAAAAGAGCATATTTCAGTATTTTGGATGTGTTGCTATGCAAGGTGGAGAACAGGCGAAGCAGAGGAACATGCCATGCATTCCAGCTGCAAATGTTTGCCTAACAACTGATAGGGGTGTACAGCACCGGCTGCTGTGGGAGCCTACACAGCGTGTATCAGTGCTCACCGCAGGGAGAAGGAACCCAATACCCCCTCCTCATACCCTTAGGTAGCTCTCAACGGTGTCAAACAACCACAAGGGCAGTTCTATCCTGATGTACACAGCAGGGCAGCTGCAGGAAGTTTCTTCCATGATTTCACATGTCCCTACCCAGCCGGCTGTCATCAGCCCCAGTTATGGCACACAGGAGCACCTGTGTTTCATGCACATGCCTGCACACAAACACATGCAGAGTGGGGGAAAACAAAGTCCCTTGGGTACCAAATACAGAAACAGCACTGAAAACCTTGTCCCCTGATAGAGTCACTGCAGTGTTTTCCCAGATCAGTAAGTGCCATGCCTTGTGGCAGGGTTGCCATCGCATGGATAGTGTTTACTTTCATTTCCATCTTCACCTATTAGCTGGCACTTGCTACCTCCAGACTGTAGCAGGGATGAAACCGTTTCAGTTTACAAGCAGCACAGCCCCGCATGAACGCGCTGTGTGAAGTCCTGTATTTATAGAAATGGCTATAAATAATAAAAATCTGCAGGGAGTGCTGACCTACATAGATGCTGTGCTTTCTGAACAGGGTGTGTGTACGGAACACGGAAACCAAGGACTGTGACACCGCTCACTTCACCCCTTTTCCCTTTCCCTCAGTTTGGTTTGGGAGCTCAGTATACCACAAAAATAGCCCGGTGGAGGGAAGGGAAGGGGAGGGGGCAAGGGAAGAAGCAGAAAGGAAACACACAGCAGAGCAGCTTTGCCTTCCATTGTTAAAGCCACAGCCCACTCACAAATCATGTTTCCAGCCTGCAGAGTGAAAAGCACAGAGCTGCTAGCAATGAGGTACATAAGCTCTTCATATCAGCACTGCTGCTCCGAGTAATTGAATTATTCTGTGGAGCAACCTGACAGGCCGACAGGCTGCCCATCAAATGAGAACCAGAATGCATGCCATTTGCAAGACGAGGCAGCAATAAGCTTTTAATCAGCTCCCAACAAGAGCAATTCAAGTGAGCTGGTACAGTAATGGATTTTTTCCCTCTGCAAAGCCAAAAAGCGAGCACTAGGCTGCACTCTCTGAAGGGGAGGCGGGAAGACAACACAGCATTCACTGTTTCAACACTCCAGATACACGAAAGGAGAAAACGTAAGAAGTCAAACAATGACTGAGAAGAACCTTTACAAAACGTATGAAGGGGCCCAACCTCAGAAAGACTTTCACGATTGACTTTGGTGACTATCAGACCAAGGCCCAAAATGAAGCGATAGATTCTGCTTGCCAGCGCATGAGAAGGTAACTTCAATGAGCTACACAGCAATGAGAAAATGCCAAAGACAACAGCGAACCTTACTGTTTTCCTCCATTCAACCAAGTGTGCAGTGAACCAACTCAGCACAGCCAGCCTAAGGACACCTCTAAAGTCACTAAAGAAAACAGAGTCCTTAACCTGCAATGCAAAGACACCACCTTGGTTCTCACACGAGTGGCAGGGGCAGAGAAGCAGGGTCATGTCCCGGAGTTCCAGGTAAGATAAAAAAGCACTGGATATGTTTGGAGGATTGGTCTGAGGCATCATTTCTGGTTTGGGAAAGCCTAGGGAAAGATGTGGTATGCAGCAGGACCAGCTCAAAGCTGAGGTTTAAAAAGGCACAGTGCTTCAGTGCAACTCCGAGTCGCTTTCATCACCAGTGAGGTGGGAACAGGAGCTCACAAGTGTATTGCAGCTACACCTCATGGCAGCAGTTAGCACGTGCTTAACTTCAAATGTATGCTTAAATCCCACCAACTGGCTATTATGTGTCACACGAATCCCAGACATCTAACAAAGAAAAAGAATTCCCCAGAAAATCCTACACTCTCATTAATCCCAATTTCCCACTCCTGAAGGACTCAGGGTTCCCATTACATATTGTGGTCCATACATCACCCAGTGAAGTCGCCACACTCCAACCAGCAAGCCAGAACATTTGTCTCCTTGTACCCCAAGGTGGGTGCCAAAGCAAGGATACCAAGCTCCCAGTCCAGCTGATTGTACCTGTGAAAC
>JANHGB010039750.1:27242-50492 GCA_026283785.1 Coracopsis vasa
GTGTCCCTGCCCATGGCAGGGGGGTTGGAACTGGATGATCTTAAGGTCCTTTCCAACCCTAAATATTCTATGATTCTATGATTCTTGAGAGTGTAAAACAAACAGGGGCTGTAGCCACTGTGGTAGGGACCACTTCTGTCAGGGCCATTCGTATCTCTGAGGAGCAGTTCAGATGCTCAGGGTACACGCTGTGGGGGTAGCAGATATGACATAGGGTCCTCTGGGAGATGCGTGCCCTGACAGAGCAGTGGCTAGAGGCTACGCAGGGAAACCTGGAAGGCAAAGGGCACCCAACAGCGACATGTAAGTAACAGAAGCTCATCCACTGTATTTTAAACATCAATGAGGTTATACATATAGGTACTCAAACAGAACATTATTGGTACAATGGGAACTTTATATCCTTCCAAAAGCATTCACCTTCCTGACTTTTAAATGAGCTCTCCTTAGGAAAAATACCAATAAATGGTTTGTACTGGCATAGACACTAACATCTTTTTGACAGTCTCAGCACTAAGCCTAACTACAAAAGCGAGTGTTGAAACAAAACAACCAATACACACATACAGAATAGGCTTGTTAGTAAAGAAGGCCCAAATACATGCAATAGCACATTATAGCTGCTAATTATTGTTGTTACATAAAACTGTTCAAAGAATAAAAATGATACGCTCTCTTCTACACATTCTTGGAACTAGTTGTAATGATGTAAACTACTCAGATTTATTGTTCCACTTTGACGTTGAATATGCAATTTGTTCTTCGTGCCAAGAGAAATAAATAAATCACTACAGGAGCAATGATTTCTCCAACAATATGATTAATAGTTTCAGATCTCTCATTTCATACAGAAGTTCTGCAATTATTTCTCTCCTTAATGAGTAACTTTCCTTCAGCAAGACAAAAGGTTAAGGAAAGCAGTCCCATCAGTTTTGTTTCTTCCAAAAATCATTTCTCCACTTTCATCTTTCCTTCCTCTGTATCTGTACTGCATCTCCCATTGCCCTTTTCCCACACATTTCAAGACACATTGCTAATTCATAAGTGGGAATGCAGAACAAATCAAGAACAGCTGGACAAAGCTGAGACTCAAGTGTTTTGACACTGTGTCAGAGGCAGCGAATTACAAACCCTGCTTCAAAAAGAACTTGTCATGCAGAACTCAATGGTTACTCACAATCTACATCACATAGGTAATTACAGGGATCTGGTTTGGGGTGATGTTATCAACCTAAGAAACTGTTATCAACCTAAGTGTCTCTCTCACTCTGCTAATGATATCTGCAGCCTTCTTGGGGTCAGCTTAGCCAAGCAAGCTATTTCTTAAGAAGCCTCATTTAAATTTCAAACTGACATAAAGATACTTTATGAAATTTGGGGTAAAATCTCTTTTCCTTGCTTCCAGTTAAGGGGCCCTGGTTATGTACTGCTCTCTGATTCGGGTACTGGACTTTGCCTCATCAAAGGTTCTCTTATCAGAAACCAGTTAACAATGCACAGGGAGAGACTACTGAAACTTCATAAAACACTAATCATTTTTTAATTGTTTAGCATCAAAGGTACAAAGGTCAATATGTGTTGATTATGCTTTTGATTTGGTCCACCCGTATTATAATAGCAACCTGTATTATCAAGCTATATATACATAGCTTGAGCCAAGTATTACTAGTCAGCTAACGCTGAAATGTATGTTATTGTTTTCAACAGCCACTATCCATGTGTTAATGCTTGTACCACAGGAATTATCAGATGACAGCTGTCACAAAGTGAATATATACCAATATTTGTACCTTATTTGTACCAATGACTACTAGAGGTAGGTTAGTTTGTGTACACAGATCATCCTCCTTTCATTCTGGTCCAAAGGACCAAGTGAACCAAAGCAAGAACAGCAGCTTCTCTGGGCATCGTAATTCCACTGCGGAAGCTGCGGAACTCAGGGAAGAGAAAGACTCCACAGGAAACATTTAATACACAGAGAAACAGAAGGCAAATACGTAACTAACTCCTGCTGCATCCGCCATTCACCTGGAACGTACCTCCTTGGCCATGTCAGTGTATTTCTGCTTTTCTTTAGGATCTAGAACAGCCCACCAATCTGCCAAGATCTTGGTTGCGCCACGATTATCGAGGCGAGGGTGTTCCTTGCGCACAAGGGAGCGATGGCGCTTGCAGAACAAGAGAAATGCATTCATTGGTCGGCGAGCTCGCTGCTCTGAGGACTCGTCATCTTCGGTTTCATCAGCATCCTGCTCTAAGCTGTCAGCACCAAGGAGCGGCACCTAGCAGACCCAAAAGAGAAGAGGTGTAAATCCAGCTATCCATGTTTCTCATGGAGACAGTCTGTGTGTGAACAAGGGAGAGGCGCACGCATACACACAGCTGTCTTCAAAGGCCATCCATTCTGTCCAGAAGACCCAGAGTTCTACATCAAATCTCACCTGACAGCCCAAGGTTTGTTCATGTTCTTTGCAAGATTTAAACTCTTGACTTGCAAGTGAAGCAGATTTCTAAGCTGAGGACCATTCTCTACTAACAGCCCTAAAGGGCTGGAGGGAGGAGATCCTTCCTACAACCTAGAAATCATCTCAGGGGGATGAGGTGAGAAGTGCTACCTTGGACTTCAATCATGTTTGGGACTACAGAGTGTGTAGGAAGGAAAACGCATAGGTAACAGTTGTTTTCCCACCTCCTGCCATTCAGAACTCAGGCTGTGAGCAGTGCTGCAGTGCAGACACTGCCCAGCTGCTCAGTCAGAGGGTAAATCCCTCAACAGAGTATAACTGCAAAAGTACATTCTCTCCACTTATAGGACAGCATATCACTCCTACAAGGGATGCACCGCAGACATCTAGCTCTGACTGAATGAAACGAATTACTGTATGAAACAGAAAACCATCTCCTATCCAAGGGCAATGCTGCTATTTTATACCACATTGTGGAAGTGACCTGTAGATCAACAGAAAGCACTGTCAGAGGATCAGGCTCCTCCTTATCCTTGTCAAGGTCACCCTTCCTTATGAGTGTATGGCTCAAGGCAGTCTCCTCAGCACTGATCTGTCCCTTCCTGCCTTAGGAAAGCGTCAAGATGCAGATATGAATGTTACCCACATGATGTAAACATGATGTCTCCATAACCCATTTTCACTTCTTGTTATAGAGGATGAGTTAACTGTACATTTGTGAGCTGCCACACTGTGGGATCCTTACGGAAAAGGGGTAAGGCCAGCATCACTGAACAGGATCAAAATGTCAAGTGTTAGACCTGAGAGAGATTATTCCCCCTGTGCTCTCAATACTCTGGAGGGTACGTTGAATTTCACATACAAAGATAGTAAAAATTGTTGATGGCCTTTTCCTCCTTTTTCCCTTTTAATTTTTGTCTTTTTTCAATATTAAAAAAACAACCCACAGAAAGGTAACTATAGCTTGGTCCCCAGAGCCACTACAAGCAGGTATCAAGCACGGGGTAACTTCACGTCTATAATGAACCATTATAAAAACATGTATCAAAATCCCACCTTGAGCAAGATCAAAATACCCAGTTAAAACTCCACTGTCTACATCTAAAGAGTTTTGTGCAAGATTCTGAATTCACACTTTCGTGTTGTTTACTCCTTGCCTTTACAGCCTCAGGAGCACAGCCTCACCTCTTTCTATTTGCTATGCTTACTCATAAAAAAGAACAGCAAGAAGCAAACAAAGTAAAGCACAGCCAGGGACAATCTGACCCACCATTAACCTTTCATAGGCAAAGCATCCAAGGAAGTCTACCTTATCAATATCTTCGTCCTCTTCCTCTTCTTCCTCCTCTTCAGAGAAGTCAAGGAGTTTTTTGGCAAGCAGGGGATGCCACTGAAGACACTTTCTTTTTGGTCGCTTCCCAGTTCCTTCCCCTTCTGTCGAATGATCCTTATTCCTACTACTGCCTTTCATTACTGTGACCTGTCGTGCAAAAACAGTCATAAGGTCACAAAAACTGCTCAGGCAAAAAAGACCATCACATAGATACTTAAACAGACCAGTGGCAAATACATGACGCATTACTGTAAGACTCTCAGATGAGATACTAGGTATTTATTCCAGTTATCAACAACAGCATGGATGTTCCTTTTCCAGTCTTACCATTTCCACCTAGTGCCTCAATTAACCAGCAGCATACAATTAAAGAGCATGAAGCAAAGACACTATCCGTTCCAGCTCACAAATGGGCTCCTGTCTGAAGGATAGCAGAAAAGCCCTCATGCTTCACTAGTCAACTGAGTGAGAAACTCCACAGCTCTTCCACGGCTGTGTCCACTGTAGTTTTTCATGTTTTACCACTGAAAACGTCAGGATATCTCTCTTTTTCAGCAGTAGAACACACTGCCAGCCACTCATCTGGTAATCACGCACTTATATATAGCAATGTTGATGTAGAACCCCATGACACTATGAGCTAGGGTTTCCCGAGTGCCATTAAAAGGTGCAGTAGGGACATCTGACTCCCTGCCTGAGAGAACTGGATTTTAATACCTGAATTTGGAACAAACAACCAGAAGTAGTTACCCTGACACTTCCAAAGTCCTCATCAACAAGAGCCCTTGCACAGCAAACAAAAGCATCCACTGAATCGAGTGCATCAGAAGGTAAATTGTATTTGCTTATGCACCTATCTTTGTGTGTGTCCTTATCTAAAGAAGTATGTCACAATTACCTCTCAGTAAAAATACATGCTCAACACACATTAACTACCAGTTTAAGGGATGGCTTAAGAGATCTGCTACCCAAGTAAGGGGCACACAAATTACTAAGTAAATGAAACCAGCACATCTCATCTGAGTACCAAAACCCACAGCAAGCAAGTACTGCTGGCACACAGTCTGGTCCCTCACAGCCTTCTGTTTGCACTGTGTAACATCAATGATAATCCTGACAGGAGCATGGCTGGCTTTCCAAGAAAACACCACAAACATCAAACCAAACTGAACCTGGAGAGTGGTTAGCCAGCTAGCTCCTTATAAAGCTGACAGAATTGATGAAGTCCCACAGTGGCTTCTTGCGAGGATAAAGAAGCTACGCTAACTGCTGGCCCAATAGGCAAAGCATCTCTGTTGTTGACTCTGAGGAGAAGGGCATGAGAAGAGGTTGAGCCTTGCAGGTGCAAGGCCACACTGCATTTCAGGATGCTGCTGTTTGGAAGATGCCTGCTGGAGCACCAGTGTTTCAGCCTACAGCGGCAGAAGGGAAAGCTGTGACACCTGCACTGACACCAGTTGCCTGAGCCCTGGTGCCACAGCCAGGGTGAATGCCTCACCAGAACCACCTCACTCAGCAGCTACAGCCTGTACAGCCCTGGCCATGCTCCTGCGTATCCCACCCAATTCAGTGACCACTCATCCTGATCTCTTCCACGTGTGTTTCTTGTTGGTTCACTCACTGACATACTGACAACATGCCCTTGTTTGCAGCAGCAATGGGTGTAAGCAGCCACTTCTCCTGCAGATCCCAACAGCACAGAAAGCTGAAGGACCCTCAGACATTGCTTGCTGGAGGGAACAACTTAACCTGGGAGAAAGCAGGTTCACAAATTCTAGCCTATATATAAAACCAGCAGTTTCCTCACTGTGTATTGGATTTTGTTAGCTCCCACTCATCAGCAGTACCTGGCTCCCATCAGGTAAGGATGCTCTATAACTTCTTAGCTTCTTGCCATTAAGCTCCACACTTTGCTGTCCCCATCACACCACTTCTACCTGGAATCATTTAAACTCTGGTTTCATGGCACCTGCTCTTCTGTTCGTTTTCTGTAACCAACTCGTATCTTTTCACCAAATATTACACAGCGTATAATCATGCACCATTTCACCTACATCTTCATCTGTGATTGCCAAAGCCGATCCAAATACACAGAAACAAAAAACTTCAGCTTGAAAAGAACATTAAAGTGTGGAAAACCAAGCTGCAATCCAGTATCACAAAATGCACATCTGAGATTGTTTCTATCCCACCGTGACCTCCGCCACGTACCACACTGCACTGTGCTCCCCATCCGTCTCTCTTCGTAAAGTGCTGACCCATCATTTGCTTTGTTTGGGGTATTTGTGGGCAGAAATCACAAGTAGCTGAGCTACTATTTGAGTAGGAACTTAGCTCCTGTGAGTAGCAGAGATTTGTTAAATCTCACAGTTTTGTTACATCACTGTTGTCAATAAAGTATGTGGCCTATTTCTGAGCAGGATAAATGCACAACAGGGACACAGCTACTCCAGGCCTTAGCACTGACTTACCTGGGCAAGCTAAGCATATGGTTTCTGCCCACAGTCAGACCTAAGTAAGATGAGTATTATTGGTAGCCTTCTAACTTGTTATTGTGCAACTAAGGTTTGAAGAGCGCTCCATGATCCCCCTTTGCAAAGCACATCTGAAGTCTCAGTGCTATTTCAACAACAGCATTGCCTTTAGCTGGCACCTCTCTGCCTGCTGCCCTTTGAAAGATGAGCATGAAAAACTTCACAGGACTTAAGTGATCCCATGGTGTGTTCCACATGTCCTCCATCACCACTGAGGCCCTGCCTATGCTCTACGCTGAGCTTGGCAAGGCAGCAGAGACCCCAAGCACCAGTCCCCTTCCAAACCCCAAAGGGGCTCTCAGCACATTATGTCACTTTACTATGACCCAGCTGACAAACAGTTTTTGTTTTCCATGCATAAGGCTAGGTATTGAGCACCCAGTTACCCTTCAAATACATTAGAACTAAATTAATCAAAGCTTACTGCACATTAGTGCTGAAACAGAAACGCAGGCTCAGCTTCAGGAATTCAAGTGATGCTCATTAGGTTGTTTTGTTGAATTGTGAACCATTTTAGCTTAGTCATCACCCTGAAGCAACAGTTCTACTATAGAGAGGCTTTTAACAAGATAGGTTGCTACCCTATCAGCTGAACAAGCATTTAGGAGATCCGAGACACAGAGTAAGCTGGCTGTTATACAAGCACCGTTTACTACAGAAAGACACAGTTGCTCTTTGCTTCCACTTCAGAGTGAATCTTTGTAATGGTCAACAACAAAAATCCTCACAATCTAACCCCACTGATGGAAGGACTGAGGCCACAGACTGACTTCAGACTTCACTGACATGGTTTAACCCCAGCTGGCAGCTAAGTGCCACTCCAACCAAGCTTAAACCAGGACATTCACTTTTACAGCAGGGTCTGGAAGCCCTTCACCCCTTAGGTATGCCAAGCTATGTATTCCATCCTCTATGCCCTCTCTTTCCTATAAAACAGAAGTCATTCATAACATGAACAGCCCCTGTTCTCTAGTATTTCTGTGCTTCCAAACCCTTTCCTCCCATTTTCACTTATTCCAGAGACTTTGGTGCTCTTTTTTCCTCTTTTGCTGATGCCTCTCTCAGCAAAATACAGGACTGCCTATGAAAAATAGTCTATTTCTTGATTGCATTTCATGGCACTTTTCCTCTTATAAAAATACATGCTGACACAGTGTGATGAACTTGTTTTCCTTTGAATTGCTTCATCTTCCATATTACTGCCTCCACTCTTCATGGGGTGTTTCTGTTAGAACTGTTGGTATTTTTACACACAATCATATAATTAATTATAAGAGGAGATGTCCCACAAAAACCAAAGAACAAATCCAGTCAAATACAAACCACAGCTAAAATGGGCACTTTCATTCTATTTTCTGGGCTTTTTCCTGTGTGGAAGATGTTGGCAAGACATGACATAACTACTTAGACAACACACTCCATGGTCAAGTGAACGCACGTACGATTAAATGACAGCGCAGGTTTTACTGGCATTAGTCCCTTGTTGAATGGCAAAACATCAATGGAATCCATTCAGTGGGCTCTTCAGATTCTATTTATTTCTCTGATTTTTTCCCCTTCAACACATCATCAATAGCGTGTTAGCTGCTTGTTTTGTATGGGAGACCGGACGCTGGCAGGCAGAAGCAAGCAAAAACACCAGCTCCTTCACTCTCTCTCAGGGATCCCCGAGGGCTGGCAAGCATCCCACCAGCAAGCTTTTGAATAGAGACTTGGACCTGGACCCTACAAGAACTGAAGCATGTATTTAAGCTTGGCAATTAAATCGCTCTATAGAAAGTCACAGAACAAATCATGGAGTTTTTGCAGGATTTGGGGTTTAAAAGCATAGAAGATCCACAGCACCCAAAGTGCAAAGTTTGCAATGAATGGAGTTTATGAACCACATCACAAAGTATGTGATTTTTTCCTACAGTATCAGTAAAAATGTCAGGTGCCTCTTAAGGCAGATGTAATGGCTTTTAGAAGTTAGCAAGAGGAAAAAAGAAACTAACAGACAGCTAACAAGATTTTACAAGGAATTTCTCAGCTTAAGGATGACAAAAAAGTGACAGATACTAGGGAGAAAGTAGGAATATTCCAACAAGACAAGACAAAAGTACGGACAGCTTTGCTTAAAATAAGCTACACATGCTTTATAACATCACCAGAGGATACCTGTCAAGGCTGACATTCATGTTCTACTGATAGCAAGAGATACCTTCAGGGTGATGTTCTACACCTCCCTTTAGTGCAGATACAGATCAAATGATACAGATGCTACACCAGCAAAAAAAAGTATCTTTTTTTCCCTTTTCTTTTTCTTTTTGGTGTGCTGGCTGTGTTATTGCCTTTCTGGTCCTGGAAACATTAATCAAAGAATCACGGTTTTCTGGGCTGTCTTATAAATATATATATAACAGGGCTTTAGAGAGAAGTAAAATTAAGATTCCTTAAGAGATGGATGGTAGTGGGGGAGCAGGGGAGAAGAGTGAATGTTTATGTTTTTATTGCATATGTTTCTATTTCACTCCCACAACTGTATGCAAGTGTTTGTTAACAACAAGTGTTATTACCCGATACAGAGAGATGACCAACTTCTGCAGTCCTAATTCTGGGACTATCTCACCCCACAGTTGATCTGTCACTGAGAATACCACTAGTGCTTGTGCTGAACAAGCTGCAGTCACCAGGCATGCCCCAAACTACATCCACAAACACCCAAATCCTCATAAGGGTCTTAAAAAGTAACCCAGGCACATGTTCTAAGAAAGACTGGCAAGAAATCCCAGAGCTGCAAGAGCAGAAGCCCAGAGATGTGAACTGTGACTGTGGAGCACTTCCCTGTTGGAAGGTTCTCTATGGAAGAATCTCTGCACGTCAGCAACACTCATTTCCACAAGGACAGTGGAAATGATTTCTGTTTTCCTGTTACCTTGAAGTCACATTCCCTGGAATCCAGCCGGGCCCTCAGCTGAGTCCATGAAAATTACAGGTACAAAGGAGCAAAGGGAAAGTTTCAAGTGGATTTTCCACACTTTCTGCTCTGTTTTACACTACCTAAATTCTCTATTACTTTACAAAAACAAATACCAGAGAGAGAAAAGAGGATTGAACTACGACACTAATGGCTTGGTGTTTTGGAGGCTACCAAGTCAGTGACCTGAGCTGACAACAAAGAAGCAGGAGGCTGGGAAATGAGTTCATCTTCTCACAAGTCTGTCAGTAAAATACACTACATGAATACATAAAGCTTTTTAAAACATGAATTTCCTTTTAGCTCTGGGATAACTGAAGCAGAATATTCCTGTAATGAAGGACAAACACTAGCTGGCACTAATTACTGACCAGTCAGTGAATATATTCTTTATTGTTTCACAGTGGAAAGCCATTAATGAGCTTTCTAATTTTCAGAGACGTGATGGTTTAATGGGGGACATGCTGAGACTCAATGGAGTCCTGTTTGCTAGCAGAGGTTTGGGATAGACTGTCACCACATGAAACACTTAGCAACACTGCAACAAGTCTTACTTATTTTTTAATGACACCCTCTTCCATCTTCATAAGTGATTTTAAACTACTCGTAATTCTCTTAACCTCAGATCCGAGTTGCTTGATGGTTTTGTTCTCTAATACCTAAAATTAAACCCTAAGATCATCAGAAGAATGCCAACAGCACTCTTTTAAGTGAAATTTTCATGCTTACCAGAGAGGAATAAAAGCAACATGTAATAAGTCGATCAGTTTTGAACTTCAGCTCTACTCTTTCTCTGCTCACTCACATGCACAAGAAATAAGATGCTCTTTGGGGTTTTTTTAATGCAAAAAAGCCAATCAGGTTTTGTCTAGTATGAAAAGCCCTTTACGTTGAACAACGGTACTCACCATTAGCATGGTATCAGGATGCTTCAAGATTTCTAAAGAAGAAAGGTGGGGGGATAAACTTGTTACTAGTGATCACTTGCCTTTTTCATGTATGTATCCTTTACCTTTGCTTTTGGTTAATACTGTCATAGTTAATTCTTCAGAGCTATCTGTAAGAATGTCTTTAAGGGCATTTCAAGTGCTTTCTCTCTCTAAATCCACTTTTAGAATGGAAACCACACAGACAGCATGTGCTCAGGATAGCACAAGACCACCTCTTATTGAACAAAGAAATCTCAGGCCTTCAATACATAATAAAAACCTGCCTATTCTCTCTCTGCTTGTGTCACCACTTCAGGCCAACTGTGTTTTAAAAGATACTAAATGAACACGAATCTTTCCATGAGACTTAAGCATAAGAAACAAAGATTGAAAGGTCACGAGGAGGCACATAAACTGCTGCAAAGTTTCTTCTTGAAGTCTGATGTTGAATAATGTTCTCTTTTTTTCTAATTCTCTTTTTTCTCTCTTCATTTATAGAAAACATGAAGAAATATAATAAAATCCTATTTTACTTTGTAGAGAGCTCTTCAGCCTTTAAGAATGCCCCCATTAAAATAAGTGAAAGGCAAACCCTGCCTGCTACAAAACTGCCCTCAAAAGGCACACTTAGGAACTAGATACCAACATTACAGTGCATGAGTAATCTAATGCATAGATCCCAAATACTGCATTTTCCTTACACCCCAACAGACACAGCTGACTGGACCTTACCCAGCCAAGTATTTCAACCAACACTCAGCCTGAAATTCAGCGTGTAACCCAAACCTGGGAGTGCTGCGTTAGTTATGGTACTGAAAAACCAAGTTAAGCGTGTATCATGGTTAGGCTACCAGCAAGTGCATGTTGTCAGTAGGGCACATTGTTTGTTACACTACAATTTAGTGGTTGTAGCCTAGAAAATATACTAATTAAAAAAAAGGGAGGAAAAGAGAGCAAACAGTAAAAATAGAGGGAAAGAGGGGAGAAGGAAAAAAAAGTGAAAAAAAGAATGGAAAAAAGGCAAGGAAATAAAAGAAGAATGAAGAAAACAGGCAAAGCAAAACTAAAGGAAAACCTCTGTGAAAACTAGCATCGTTTAGCTTGAGAAAGACAAAATAACAGGCTTTAAATACATAAAAGACATGAGCAAATAATCTATGTTTCACATCTGTTATGCAGAGCACAAGAGAGTGGCCTCTGCTGCCAGGAAGGAAAACAGAGGCCAAGCCCTGGAGAGCAGCAGAAGGGAAGGGTCTCCCCTGGTATGTCACCCAGCACCTGCAAGGCTGTGGTGTGCAAAGGAATGGCACTGAGGAACAAACCTCCCAAGTCATCCTGTGTCATCGTCCCTGCCCCATACCCTAAACGCAGGAAAATCTAATAATGAAAACTAAGTGGGGCATCCTATTTCAAATATGCAACTAAAAAAGTGCTCAAAAGGTGCAAGTTTGGACAATCTTTATAAAAATAACCACCTCCCCAGTTCTCTGAAGTCTTTTATTATGTCATTGCTTGCTTTTGGGGTCTCCCCCTATTTGGATGCTCATTCACCAGGCTGAACGCCAGGTAACAACCACTTAACTAGGCATAACAAAATCAGTACGTTTATCTTCAACTTATCAGTGCTGGAAGGTACCAGGCTTGAGAGAATCTCCTCCTGGACCTATAAAAATAACCTTTATTATTTCACTTTAAACTCTAATAATACAGGGTTTGCATAAATAATAAAGGGTACATATAATTAAAATAATAAATAACAATAAACAATAGTATAGGTTATATATAAATAATAAACGTATAATAATTAAAATAATAAATAAAATAATATAGGGTATGTGTAAATAATAAAGGGTAATAACCTCTATAATTTAACTTATATATAACCTTTTATATATATATATATAACACCTTATATATAACCTTATAACCTCTATAATTTAACTTATTTTTTAACTTACGGGAAATGGTTTGGGAAATGGTTCAGGAAATGGTCAAGCTTTTATTTTCTACTATGCCTTATGCTAAATAAACCCAATCTGAGAAAAGACTTCAAACACTAATCACAAATTTAAAACAATAACGAAAAGTGGCCAATGCTTTCCAAACGGACCCGCTGAGGCCGGCACAACAGGTTCAGCTCTATCTTAGAGCAAGCTTTTAATGTAACTCATGGATGAAGCGGCAGGCCACAGGAAACCTTCGCTCTGGTTGGGCAATGCAGCTTCTGTGTGTCAGAAACACAGCGCTTCCACTTCAAAACCAACCCCCGATGCGGCTCAAAGCCAAAGCGCATCCACAAACCCTGCGCGCTACATCCCGAAGGAGAAGGAGGGGGGTGCGGGAAACACGCCAGCCAGAACAGGAGGGATCAGCACGCTGTGGAGGATGGGTCAGAGAAAACAAGGAGGCAGCAGCAACGCTGCTGCAGCCCAGCGGCAGCGGTGACCGCGGCGGGGCTTGACGGAACGGCCGGTAACTGACGGCAGCGGTGGTACCCGTGGGGCTGAAGAGGAGCATCCGGGGGGCAGGCAGGGAGGTGCGGGGCACGGGCGGTCGTTCCGGTTAGCGGAGCTCGGCTGTAGGTACCTGCTGTGGGGTACAGGAGAGCCCACGGTGGCATCTGGCAGCCCTGCTGAGCGGTGCCGCCGCAGGAGACCTTCGTAAAGGAGGAGAGAAAGGCAGGGAGGTGCCCGGGGCTTCCTCAGTGCAGGGGGACAAGGAGGATGCGGAGCAGCAGCCGAGCCTGGGCTCAGTGAGGGCGCTGGAGATGTTTACCTGCGGCCCGAAACAGACCCGGACACCGAACTTCCAGACCAGCACCGTGGTTCCAAACCGGCCCCGGGGGTTCCAAATCAGCACCGTGGTTCCAAACCAGCACCGTGGTTCCAAACCGGCCCCGGGGGTTCCAAACCGGCCCCAGGGGTTCCAAATGTGCAGCGGGTGGGGAGGGGAAGGGAAGCCCGCACTCAAAACTCGTTGTTTTAAGTAAAAACCCCTAACCCAACAACAAGCAGCACACACCACAGAAATAAAACATCATCCAGCCAACCCGCCCAAGCGATCTGCAGTTGTCTGGAGACTCAGGCCTTAACCAAAACGGGCATTTTCTTGCCTTGAATTTAAGTTACAGTAGGACATTTGCTACTGCAGGATTGATTTCAGCCTTCAGCAGCTGCAGAGGCAGAAGCAACCAGAACCCCAGTGAGTCACGAGGCACTGCTACACTTAGTTCACCAGAACATTAACAGGACTCCAGCAACACACTGGGCTGGCCAAGATTTCAGGGTCATAAAGTGAAGAAGACAGGCATTAGGGTGAAAGCCACCTTTGTGGACACCAAGCACTAACCACCCCATGTGCCAATGCAGCACCACAGCAGGTATTCCCATGGCCATGTGCATCCCCTGGGAAAATCCACATGGATTACCCTAGTGGCTTCCACTGCCTGAAGCTCCTGGAGAGCAGGCAGGGATTTCTCTCACTGCATGCTCTATGCAGTGCAAACGCGAAGGAGACAGGCACTGGGGAGCAGCACCAGGCCTCCTGCATACATAGGTGATGTCAGTCACCCAGGGGATGGATACACTGGGACCCCTGTGTTACCAGACCTGGCCCACCCAGCCAGAAAGCTTTGGCATCCTTTTGCTCCAAAGCAGCATTCGCTTTTGCTGCTACATCTGCGGCCACTACAGGAGAGAGCGACAACAAACCCAGGAAGGTGAGCAGAATAAATGCCATGAATTCAAAGCCCAGAGGATGCAGAGCCCGGCCTGCTTCGGAATGCTTCCTCCCATGGAGAAGGGGATAACAACAACACGCACCTCGAAATCCCTCTGCTGACGCCAGAGCAATTTATCAATAGCGCACTTTTCCTCCAGGAACACAGAGTACACACAGAGTGAAATGCAACCACCTCTCGAGTGCTCGTCTGCAGAGCATCACAGCCCATAGCAACAGCACAATCCGAAAAACACCGACTTTTAGAGTTAAAGCAGGGGAGGCATTCTGACAGAAGAGTTGCCTGACAGCAATGAAAGCAAGGGCCCAGAGCTGAGAAAGCATTCACATACGTACCCCCCAAAATTCACTTTGTGCCCCTGTGTGATCAGGACTACCTGTGCCTGACTGAAGAGCAGCTTTTCCAGACAGACTGCTGTGATTCCTGTGATTTGCTGTTATTTTAATATCATCCTTTTGCAACCGGATTTGCCTATCCCACATTGGCCTTTTTAGTCATCAGTGCGCTGGTAGTAAGCTTGGGTAAAGCTCTTCCCAAATCCTTGTTCGCGAAGTCAAGCCATCATCATAGCAATATCATCCTAAAATGAAAACCTTTGTGATTTGTTAACCAGGGGTTCCCGCTAGCTTTTGCAAGGCACTAAATGGTTAATCTCAGCACTTCAGAGCCAGTGAGATCACAGGTAAAATGGGCACAGGAAATACCTAATGAATTTCTCTGCATGGGTACTCCCATCAGCTCATTCCCATGAGGGCATCCACAGTTCAGCAACAACTTCCTCACTGAAGGGCTACTGGGATGAATCCAAAGTCAAACTGAAACCTTATGTGCAAGAGGGGTAGCCTGGAGCTGTGCTCACGGCCTTCAGAGGAGAAGACCCTCGGAATGGGAGGTGGGGAATCAATGTTTTTGCTTGCCCCTCCCAAAGCTTCATTTTAATCTCTGATTAGCAAGTGTACCAATTGCCGTAGGGTCCAGGCAGGGCAGAAACACAGCCAAGTGCTTTTGCGCAGCACAGAGCAGCACAGAAGAGGAGACGTCCCTGCAGCAGCCATCGCAGGGTGAGCACAGCTCAATGGGAAGATTGTTCGACTCTCCTTTCCACCTCTTGTTGATTGTGCCCTAGCATCTTCTGCAAAACCGGGACAATGCAGCTGTGTCCACCGCTACTGTAATCCATTCTAAGGTTTACCATGTGTGTAACGAGGCTTTCATAATAAAAATCACTCATAATTACTACCAGTGTCAGGGGAACCATATACAGCTGTATAAGCAAATGAAAGAATTAGTCCCTTAATACGTATTTAATAGGCTGTAAAATAGCCTCGCACAACCCACTGCTAGAGTTTGTCTACTTTCACTCTCCTCAACTCAAGTACAATAGGCTAAGACAGTTCTCCAGACAACCCCTCAAAACAGCTACTACCCACTGCTCCTACAGAACAAGAATCAAGTTAATGGCTACAGACAGCATTTACTCAGGTTTGCTCATCTGCAGTATTACTAGCTCATAAATCATGGTCATGTAACTCTTGCGCATCTCAGATACAACAATAAAGAGGCTACATGAAAATTTCAACTAAAAGAGGCTTGTGCAATGATCACTGACAGAAACACCACAGATTGATGATAAATTTCTAGCTGCTATCGTATTTTCTGCAGAATCAAACTGTTACTATTGCATTTCACCTTCTCTACCCACCAAGAAATAAAGTGGGTAAAGCACAAAATGAGAGAAAAAGGAACCCTTGGAGCCTGTTCCCTGCCTGAACCCTCCCCGACAAGATTCTGGGTTATTTTTCAAACTATTGACCTAAAATAATATTAAAATAATATTAAGGCAGCAACCCTTTGGCAAAATACGTTGTATCTCAAATTAGACATAGGCCAAGAAGGTAAAAGGACTGCCAAGGCAGAGCACAATGCTGGATATGACTCTCCTCTCCCAGGTACCAAGTGATAGGATGAGAAGAAATGACCTCAAGTTGTGCCAGGGGAGGTTTAGATTGGATATTCGGAAAAAATTCCTCCCCAGAAGGGTTGACAAGCTCCGGTACAGGAATCACCACCCCTGGAGGTATTTAAGAGACATGTACATGTGGCACTTAGGGACATGGTTTAGTGGTAGACTTGGTAATGTTAGGTTAAAGGTTGGACTTGATCTTAAGGGTCTTTTCCAACCTAAATGATGCTATGATTCTATGAAACACAAGTGGAAAACAAACAGGTCTGCATGCTTTTATTTATTTAATGCATTTACACCCATTACATGTATTGCTCTGCTTACTAAAGGCAACATTTGAAGTATCAGGAATGAGCTTTTACTGCAGATTACATTCCTGAGTGCAGTGGTTTAATGTGATCACAGAAGAAGAATATACAGCTCAAGGAACTCTGGGTTTGGAAACACCACCACCTCTCAGAACTATTCAGATCCACATAAAACCCTTTAGGGTCTATCTAAGTTTGTCATCATTTTGACAGCAGATGTACAATCTCAATACACAATTTTCAAGTGCCATCTAGTGGTTATTTTCATTTTTATTTCATTTGGGTATTTACAAATAACTTCCCCCCATTTTTAAATTGAAAAACAAGGAAAAAAAAGTGTGTTTTTACTATCACACAGTGTTATTTTATTATGCAACTCTTGGTCCTACAGTGGTAAGTACATACTTAAATGAAGCCTAAGTTTAAGCATTATGATGGACTGAATTTAGGCCAAAAGACAGGTGATTTCAGGACTAAGGAATTAAAAGAGAAGGGGGAAAAAATATCTTATCCATAGAAACAGAAGAAGGCACAAATGCCAGTTCATTATTTAGAGCTTTTTCAGCACAATTTAATGACTTATCATGAGAACATTCTGATATATTAAAATCCGTAAGTAATTAGGGCCTTAACTGAATAGACGAGAAAATCCTGGAGAATAAAGCATGTTCTAAGCATTCCTCACAGCAGATAAAGCCAAAAATCCACCATTTCATATCAAGAGGTTTCTGGTTTACACTCCAGCTAACCTGTGATCTTACACAGGCCCCAAACTTTGATGTTCAGACCTAAGTTTGGTGATTTAATGTATTAGTCTCATAATGGGAACAACTACTCCAGGTCTTCTGTCTCCTACCTCAAATATCCTCTTATTCTCCAAGTACAAGGAATTGGGCTATGTACCCTGAAAAATGGCCAAACCTTTGTGCCCACGGAAACATCAAACCTGTGGTGCATGCCATCCAGACAAGCTTTGTGAAACATGCAGAGCACATCAAATCCTGGATTCAGTGTATATGAAAAGACACATATGTGCTTGTATCTCCATTTGGAAATCTCCAGACACAAATATGGAAGTCTGTGTCAGGCAACCAACCAACATCTGGGCTTCTTTATAATGGACTCCTGAGAGCATAAAAGGAAGACGTTCTACTTGGGTAACATACTTTAATAGAGCTACAACAATATACATATAATTTTGTGTCTATCTCTATAGAGAAAGTATTCGAACACAGAATTTGAGACAGAGCCAAAGTCAAAACCATACCCTTACCAAATATCACCATGTACTATTTCTTTAGTTAAGGACTTGTTAGCTACCTTGCTGCAGCAGAATCAAATTTACTGTGGAAAAAACTATCAAATACATGCTTAGCTCTTATTCATTCTCTCATGAACCCAGATTTCAAAGCACTTTAATAAAAGGTGGGAACATTGATATCTTCCCCATTTTTCCAGTTAGGAAAGAGTCTGAAAGAGGTGAAATCTCTTTAGAAAAGGTTAAGAAACAAATTCATAGTCAAAGTGGGAACAAGAGCCTGTACCTCTGATCCCAGCCCCTGCTCCATTCTGTCATCTCTTCCTTCCAGCAGACAGAAGATGAAGCAACTGAACACTTCCACATTCAGCCATCTTTTTGTGTGCTTGTTAGGTAGATAACTACAGACACACGGAACAGTCCTCAGCAAGGCACACTTTAGATGCACCTCAGATCCAGACGGCCTCCATGTAGCTGCATAATTCAGCCAATGAAGCACACATGCACGTACCACTTTGCAGGCACACATTGCTGCCCGTGCACTGCATGTCCTGTGCTAACCCACCTCCCGTGCAGCTGATTGCTACTGTTCATGTGCATCAGAGCCTCAGCAAGCAAGGGGCATCACCCCAACATCACACTGGCACCCTCAAAAGGGTGGTCAGGCATTGAAACTGGCTTCCCAGGGAACTGGTGGAATCACTGCCCCTGGAAGTGTTCAAAACCTGTGTAGATGAGCCCCTTAGTGACAGGGCTTACTTAAGGACTTGGCAGTCCTGGGGTAAAGGTTGGACTTGATGATCTTGAAGGGCTTTTCCAACCTATCTGATTCTATGATTCTATGACAGAGGGGTTCACTGGACAACCTGAATTGCTTGTGCTGATAAATCACTACATGGACAAACCTGTAAGCATCTCACTTTAGACCTGAGCACTGTCTCCCATTCATAATGCATACAAGCCCTTAAACACACCATGGAACGTGTCTATCTGATTTGGGGCTTATCCAACATTCTCATCTTAATAATCCACGAACAGGTCCTGGAAAATTTATAGCATAACGCAACTACCTCTGGGCAATTACATAAAAAGCAATGCAAATATCTGGAGATGCAGGAAATCACAAAGCTGGCCCTGAATACAAGAACAGGGCATATACAATGCCAGAAGCAGTGGTCATATTTCATAACACACAGATTAAAAAAATGGAATAAACAATGTTACTTAAAAAACCCTCAGAAGGAAGACTATTATCTTATTGCGTATCTAGCCTCACAAAGGCAGGCTCAGCTACTCAGCACATGAAACTTCCCTTTTAACATCTATCAAAGTAATCAAAATAATTTAAGTCCCATAGTTCCATATCTCATTGCATAAACTGTTGCACTTCACTATTCAATTAACCCATTAAATTAAAAGGTACATTTAATTTGGAAGGCATAGGTGGTGAGGCACTGGAACAGGGTGCCCAGAGAAGCTGTGGATGCCCCATCCCTGGCAGCGCTCAAGGCCAGGCTGGATGGTGCTTTGAACAACCTGCTCTAGTGGAAGGTGTCATATGTGAAATGAACCCATATCTAATAGTTGGCATTTCACTGTAGTGTTATAGCCACATTGTGCTGAAGCTCAATGGATGTTGGGCATGAATGATTTCAAGCTCTTGGAAGAAAGCAAGCTCCCAAGAAAACCTGTTCTTTGCCAGGGAGACAGCTTTATGCTGTAGGACATCACTTTCAGAGTTTTTCCCTAAAACATCTTGCTCTCACATAAGCTTCAAGCAGGGCTGTAGACAATGCTCCCATTCTGAAGCCATATGCACGCTCACTAATGTTGCAAAGATGCATCACCACCTTGAGCTCTGCTGAACATAACAGTCTCTTTTAAGGAGAAAGAGATGGCTTATTTTCAATTCATGGCAAGACAATCCCATGGTTCAGCAATGTCCACTTCAGAAGACCTAAAGCTACAAATTTGACACGAGCCGCGTATGAAGGATTTAGGGCAAATATTTTCACACTGTCCCCCTTAAAACTAGACAATATCATTATTAATTTCCATGCCCTAACAAACCATTACTTCAAGAAAAGCCCAACATTTAAGATAGCATCTGGAGGTCTCTAGTCCTGCTCAATGCAGGCCTGGCTTCAAAGCTGGATCACTCTGCTCAGGAGCCTGCTCAGAGATGAAGAACCACTACTTCTAGTACCTGCTCCACCATCCTCACAATGGCAGGTATTCTTCCTTTTGCTGAACCAGCATTTCCCCTGCTGCAACTTGTGACTACTGCCTCTTTCCTGTCCTTCTACTGTGCATCTCTAAGCAGAGTCCAGCTCCATCTTCTTCATCGCTGTCCTGCAGACAATTGGTGTCAATTGGACTCCTCACTGAGCCTTCTCAGCCAGAACACAACCAGCTCTTGCAGTCCTTCCCAGTATGGCATGTGCTTCAGATCCAACCACCTCAATCCTCAGCTGTGCTCCCTCTTGTTTTGGGGTCCAGAGTCTCAGAAGTGCAAAGCAGAACAGGAAGACCCCTTCTCTCACTCTGCTGGTTACGTTCTTGCCTTCGGTTTTCTGTTGTGGCTACAGGGTCATGCTGTCGAGTCCTATTCAATTTATTGCTCATTAGGATCCCCATGTCTTCCCTGCAAAGCTGTTTTCTCCCTTTCTTTTTGTTCAACTTCATAGGCTTCCTGTTAGCCCATTCCAACTTTCTTTAGTCCCTCTGAATGGCAGCTCTGCCTCCCTGCATACCCACTACTTCCACCAATTTGGTGTCACGTCTGATTTGCTGAGGGTGCACTCCATCCCATCGTTTCTATCATTAATGGAAATATTAACACTGGCCCCCAGGGAGTACCCCCTGTAACTCTCTGCCAGTTCAGTGCTGAACCACCGGTTCAGCCTATTTTTCATGCATCATCCACTCAGTCTGGATCCAGTTTGGCTCCAGGGGTGCTACCAAAGTGTCAAAAACCTTGGTATCGTCAAAGTAAGCAGGGCCCTCCACTCTCCCATTGCCCACACCACCTTGTTTCCATCACTTCAGCTCATTGATATGGCACAGTTTGCTCATGGTAAATCCATGTGTGGCTGTTCCCAGTCACCTTCTTGTCCTTCACGTGCCTGGAAATGGCTTTGATGAGGGCCAGTGCCACAATCCCTCCAGGCAGTGCGCATCAGTCAGCCAGCCTGCTGTCTCCCAGATGTTTCTTCATGCCTTAGAGCACAATTAAACACCTCAGGGCCTGATTTCTTCCTCTTGCATGATCCATGAGGATGATGACACTGATTCATTTGACCTGCAGTAACCTGAGATGACAACCACGTTACCATATTTGCCAGCAATTCTAAATGCAGAAGAGCTGGAAATACTCGTAGCTGGAGAACAGGTAGCACTGCTTGGGCTCAACCCTTCCTGTGCTCTTTTCCAGAAAGCCACCCAATATTGCAAATTCAAGTTTGCAAACACCTCTCCACAATAAAATAAATAATAGAATAGAGTAATAATAACAACAATAAATCCATGAGATTTAAGCACAGCATGGTATTTTCATTGTGGTCAGAAAGGTGAGTCCGGTTTAGTCCAAGCTTTCTTTCCTATTTTGATTTTCTAACAGCTTGTTTTTCAGGATGGAGAGCATGAAGTTACTGTGATCCTGAAGAAAGCTGTAAAATAAACCTCAGTGAGCAAGACAGCAAGAGCGAGGCAGTGAGCTTCCTGGTCAAGTAACGTGTGTGATTTAAGGCTAAGGTGAGAGTGCCTGGCACGTAATGAACAAATTCCTTCTAAAGTCCAAATGTTTAACATCCTGAGAGATTTGCTGTGGACAGGCCAGTTCTGAAGTCTCTTGCTCTATGCTCAAGGGCCTAAACACAAGTCTTCCCCCAAAGTCTAGGTCCCTGGTGAGCTGGTAAGCAACTGGACAGGCACCACAACATGCTGTGTTGATAAAAAGCTTACCAGGGCCTGTGAAGATGCCCGAGGACTTCAATAAGCTTGGATAGGACTTTCCAATTCAAGTTTTATAAACCCAAAACAAAATCAAACCTTAGCTTGAGTTTGCCACTGTTCGGAGACTTGGGAGAAAACAGCGGGAAGGCCTCTTAGAACTGCTATGGGATGCATTAATTTGGCAGCGATCTCTGTAACAAATGGGGTTTTTCACAAGCGTTAAGGATCTCATTGCAAGAGACTGAAGTCAGCCCACCAAAGAATCAAACACTTCAAATCAGCTGAGACAGCTCCTTCTGCAAGTAGTCCAGGTTTGCACTGAAACCTCCTCAGGAAGCAGGAGAGCTGTTTTCTTTTCTCTTTAGAAGACTTTAAGTGGAGGGGTACTTTGGAACACAAAAAATCCCTCAGACCTGGCTGTGGGTCCTTATTAAATGCTGGGCTCTTAATGAAGCCCTTTCAGAATGGGTGGATTTCATGCATATGTGAATGCAAACACATACCATTCATTAAGCAGTAACTCGGAAACCTGTCTTTGTCTTCAGATGCCCTTTCACAATGAAACACAACTCACAAAGCTGGACATGCGTTATCCCAATGTGCATCCAACGTTTTCAAAAGCCTGGCACAACAGATAGGTTTCTCCTGAACCCTTTGGGTATTAATAATGGCAGGATACTGTGAACAAGAAAACACTCGTTTTCAGCTTACTGTTCCTTGTGTTCCTGTAGGAAGTACATCCCTACCACCCAATGCTATGTTCATTATCTATGACCCAAGATCCTCCGCTGACTTAAACTGCGACATTATGGTAAGGGAAGAAGCGGACATAACTGTGGATGTGCCAGGTTATTTGATCAATCCATGCTACTACGTGAACTCAGTAGGGGCACTCCTTTAGTTCAGTGGACTCCAAGGACATTTTCTTCCCTGTCTACAATAACAGAATCCTGAACTGCTGCTCTCTGGGAAACAGCACAGCATCTTCATGAAGTTACACTGCGGACAGCTGAGCAATTTCCTCCTGATTAGAGAGATTTTCTCTGGAATGTGAGAAGTGGAAGATGAACCGACACCTCTGCGCTTCAACGTCTTCCCTGCTTTTCTGTTTTCATTGCATTCCATTAAATGACTCATCCCATTTGTAAAGACTAAAACTGGATTTGTGAAAACCGGCTCTTGGTAACTCCTGACACTGGCATTAAACACCTCAGTTTGCCTTATATCACAGTTAAATTACGACATAGTCAAACATTTGGCTAAAGCTTAGGAAGAGCCAATGAGTTCTCATCATTGTAAATATTTTCAGTACAAGGGCACAGTCAGCTCAGAGGGAAACTGATGCCACTTCCAAAGTCAATTATCTTTAATTCACACTTCCACTGCACAGGCCTAACACTAAAAGAGAAATCCACAGAGAGATTCCCAACACGTTATGGCAAAATAACCAATAAAACATTTAAGCACCGAACACTCTCATGAAAAGAAGGATGCTTCAAGACCGGCTGCAACAGCAGCTTCCAGCAACAACACAACCAGCCAGAAGGCTGATCTAAAGGAAAAGGTAAAGAAAGAAAGAGCAGGAAAACTCTGATGCAGGCACTTCTAAAACTGAAGCCTGAAAAGAGAGCTTTGACACATAAAGCACAGGTTCCCTCTGCTGTCAAGTCCCATGGCCTGGGATTCAGCTCTTTCTGCTCATTATAGAATCATAGAATCATAGAACAGTTAGGGTTGGAAAGGACCTTAAGATCATACAGTTCCAACCCCCTGCCATGGGCAGGGACACCTCACACTAAACCATGTCACCC
>JANHGB010039752.1:0-14419 GCA_026283785.1 Coracopsis vasa
TCATTATTATTATTGGTGGTAGCAGTAGTGATTTGTGTTATACCTTAGTTACTAAACTGTTCTTATCTCAACCCGTGGGAGTTACATTCTCTCGATTCTCCTCTCCATCCCTCCGGGAGCGGGGGGAGGGAAAGAAGTGGGGGAGTGAGAGAGAGGCTGCGTGGTTCTGATTTATGGCTGACTGGGCTTAAACCACGACAATAACATAGGGATGTTCGAACTAATGCTAAGCAGTGTTTACACATCAAGGCCTTTTTAGTTTCTCAACCTTCCCTGACAGCAAGTAGGCTGGAGGTGCACAAGGAGTTGTGTGAGGGTATACAGCCAGGAAAGCTGACCCCAACTGACCAAAAGGGTATTCCACACCATATGATATCATGCTTGGCAATAAAAGCTGCAGGGAAAAAGGATGAAGAGGAAGATGCTTGGAGTGATGGCGAAGTCTTCCCAAGTAACCATTATGTGTATTGGAGCCCTGCTTTTCCTGGGGATGGATAAACACCAGCCTGCGGATGGAAAAGGATGAATGAAGTTCTTATTTTGCTTCACTTGTTTTGCTTTACCTATTAAGCTGTCCTTATCTCAACCCACAAGTTTTTATGCTTTTGTCATTCTGGTTCTCTCACCCATCCCACTTGTGGGGAGTGAGCAAGTGACTGTATGGGGCTAAGCAGCACATCAGAGTTAAACCACAACACAACTCTGTGAATTTTTAACTTTATTTAATAGGGAACTACAGCAGACAGACCTGTTGAATATCACCAAGCAAGTCTATGACCCTATAAGGAACTGAAGATCTCTCTTTCCATAGGCTAGAAAGCAACCATTCATCCGTTCTTCCATTATTGCTGCTACTTTCATTTGCAAAGTACACCCAGGAAAAACAGCCTGTAAAAAAAATCAGTGAATTCTCTTTGAGAACTAAAAAGGATGTTGGTCAGCCTTCTCACGGATACTGCTATACCGAAGAGCCAAAATGTACCTGGGGTTTTGAATGTACCCTCTGCAATCAATATTTAGCTTTTCCTTTTTCAGAGTGGAAGGCATACTTCTTATTCTGATTAAACTGCTTCCCAAAAGTATTTCTAAACTAACATTTTTGTAGTGCTTCTGTTTGTTTGTTTTATCTCTTGACAAATCTTTCAAGGCCTGACCTCCCCATCACAGCAGTCACAGTTCCCTGCACCTACGTAAAGTCACATCAGCTGCATCATACTTTCAAGGCCCTTCCACCAGCCTGGGACTGCTGGACTGGGAAACACTGAACACATCCTTGATGTGATCCTCAGTGGTCATGTTAGTCTAAAAAAGCAGGACCCTGTGGAAGGCAAAAAAAGAGGACACAAACATGATTTTTAATCCTATTACTCTCTAACAGTGCAATATTGTATTATTGGAACCATATGTTCCAAAGTCAGATATGTTGAACTCTTAATTCTGCTAAAAGCGAGACTGAGACCAAGATTTTATAAGTATGCTTACAGTTTAAGTTAAACCATTGAAGGCCAAACACATCATTGCTGATGAACAGTAAAATTAAAATAACATTATGGATATGTACTGTCTGTAGAAAACAATGACTTTAAAGTACACTTATTCTACACCTTTTTATTATAATGCTAAAAATAAATACCACATGATAAGAATATACGGAAATTTTCACAGTGAACACATAGTGTTGGCAATATTAGATACAGGAAACAGCTTGGGACTTTATCAAAGTTTTGTAAAAATCTTTTAAATACTGGTTTCCTGGATCTTACTAAACTCTGGAAGATCAGCAGTAGTTCATAGCTGGCATAGAACAGTTAGCATGTCAGGAGTATGAATAGTCTGACATGACACTAAATTTCACTTTAGTTATCAAGGGAAAAAAAAATAAAAAAGAAGAAAATTTATCCAAAAAGAATAACATTTATCCTGTTGTGGACTATGCTGAGGGGAAAAACAGCAGGTGAATGCATGTGGAGATCCAGAAAGTCTTTTGCCACAGGGTGAATTGTTGGTGTAGCTTTCTAGACTGTAGTCCTGTCATACACTGAAAAGCCTGAGCCTCAAATCCATGCAAGCTTTGTGCAATGTAGGCATGTACTTTATCCATCTCTAAGATGTAATAAGTCAGTACAGGATTATTCCCTACAGTATATTCTCAAGTGCTTTATCCAGTCTAGTATTAAATTATTCAAGTGATGGGCTTCCAATACTTCCTCGGGGAGATTACTACAGACTAATAGACCTCACAGAAAGTTTTTCTGATATAAAGTCTGAATTTTTCTCAGCTCATTTTCTTTCTGTTATTCCTAGTTATGGTCCCTTGGACATCTCTAAACAAATCCTATGCCTCCTAGGTGTTTGCACAATTCAAACACTTGTAGACAGATATTTCATCCTCTAGTAACCTTTGTCTGGCCAGTGGTACACACTCTTACTTTTTACTTGTTCTTCATACTCTGTCTTTCCCATCTCTTCCTCAGTATATTTTTCTGTTGAGTTTCTTGATATGATAATTAGTTGTTAATTGGTGGGTTATCAGCAATCTTGAAATCACATTCTCAAATATGCAAAATACATGGACTAAGGACTAACATAAAAAAATTATCACCCGACACCAAGGATGATGTGAAAAATTGATGTCCTTAGTGAAACAAACCAACAGTTGAAAGCTGAAGTCCTAGTTAGGAGTATATGACCTAATGAGTCTCTTTCTTAACATCAATCTTATGCCATCAATTTCTGAAATGGACCATATTGACAAGCATGGCTACAAGTTATTCAGCCATGGCCTGCCGTTAGTCAGTTGTTCACGCCTAGTGGGAATATGCAATATGACTAGAAGGCACCTGAAATATTTCTGAAGCTTAATCTCTGAGGCAGCTGCTTGTACTTGACTGGCCTACATTTTCCAGTCTTACATATTACTGAATTCCAGTGATTTGTTCCTACTTCGTGAAACCAGTGCGAAACAACAAAAATCTTACAGCTCTGTCTACAGACTTCACAGGTCTACTGTAATTAATAAGAATATTTGGAATTAATTACATGTGATTTTCATTTTCTTTATTTTTATAAGCTGCTCGATTAACACCTCCCCAGCAGCACCTTCCATATTTGAACAATATAGAATTTTTAAGGAAACACTGCAATGGGTTTTCACCTGTCTTTTTTGAGTTTACAACATTTCCACCAAGTTTCGTTTTTATTATTTATTTATGTGCCTTAGTAATATATTGTCAGCACAATAAAGAAAGCACCGAAAATAAAGCGTGTTGACAGTTAGGATCAACTTAGATTTTCTGTATTTCTATTTTGGGTATAAATCTTAATGAAAAAATATTTCCAGTGACAACGAAGGATATTCAAACCACTCAGGTTTAGACCTTTAGATCAGACATGTAAGCTAATATAAATGTGCCTGCATAGTTATCAGAGACCTGAAGTTATCTAAGACCTCAGGCATTCTTGGTGGTATGCATTGATATGCTATAAAGACCACTGTAGTTCTGCTAAATCATTTACAAATAATAGTAATAAATCTGAGCTTCACAACTGGGATAATTTTATTAGGGTTGAGCCATGCAGAAAAAGATAAGAGACAAGAAACATCTAACACCTGTCTCTACTCTGACAGTACTTTCTGGTAGGAGCATTTCTTGTTATTCATGTTTTTAAACTTTTCTCTTTCTTCTCTGGAGCAGTTCTTGTTATTCATGTTTTTAAACTTTTCTCTTTCTTCTCTGAAGCATTTCTTCTTTTTCTTCAAGGAAGTCCACACCCTGTAATTATCAGAATGTGCAAACTAAACTTTTTTCTTTTTTTTTTTTTTCCTGACATATATGCTGGCCATATGCGTATGGCCAAAATTAAAACACCAACTGCTATTTAAGTGTGCACAAGAAATAGATGATTTGTGACTAACTCCAATCAAAAAAAATTATTTATGCTGTACTTTGGAAATTACGTGGTGGCAGCTTTGTAAACAGCTGTGTGCTCTATTTTAGTAAATCTCATCATTTAGAATGTTTTCCTTCCCTTTTAATTTTTTTCTTCCCAACTTTTGTCTCATAGTCAGGCATGATTGAAAGAAGGGAAAATTGCCAGGCCAATGCAGCTTGTTATGAAACTTCAACAGTTTGTATTCCCACAAATTAACTGGAAGGAATATAAGCACCACATACTGCTTTGTGCACCCACATCCTTCTGTGAACACCTGCTAGCTGATGGGGGCTTTCCTCACTCAGGTTTGACAGTCAAGGAGAAAACTAGCAATGCTAAAAGGTTCTCTTCTAAAATGTTCTACTATAAACTGCTCTAAAAACTTGTTTTAATTTATTTGTAATTTTTGCCACAACAGTTGAAACCTGAATAAAGTAGCTGTTCTTAAACATTTCTTCTTAAACACTTCCATAAAAAAAAAAGCAGACTGTCATTTTGTTTAAACCAGTAGATAAACTCTAGTAGTATCGAGCAGCAATTGTTTCAGAGGTAAGTGCCAAAAGCTTTTCAATAGTTTTTGGTATATTTTTGCATGAAGTTAGTTCTAACTCACAAAAACATCAGTTTTATATGATTGTATATACCCTCACACACATAACTTTTCAGTCTGTACTAATATTCCTCTAAATGTCTGTCTGTACTTCCTTCCTTTCTCTCTCTTTTTCTCCCTCTCTTTTTCTTTCTATTTCTTTCCCTCTTTGCTACTTTCTTTGCCTCTTTCTCTCTTTCTCTCCTTTTCTCATTTTCTTTTTTTCTTTCTCTCTTTCTCTTTTGAAAGACATGAATAAGGATACACAGACAAGGGTAAAAGAGCATAAACAAAGAGAAAGCTCGTGAAACCTCTCCCAGAGAGAATCTGAATTCTTCAGCTGTACATCAGGGGCCACATACATCTAATATTCTAGTATTTCTATTCATGTGCAGAATAACAATACTCAATGACATTGTCCAAGGACAGGGGAAGAGTCAAGTCAAGGAGTCAGGATCTAATTTGTGAAATGTTGCAAGTAGTTGGAGAGCAAAGAGAAGGAAGGTGAGGGTCATAGGGCCAGGAGCATTGTCACAGACTAGTAGTATGTATAGATCCGATTTCAAAATGACCTTGTACTTAAGCATATATTTTCTTTGGTCATGATTAATGGTAAACATCAAGCCTGTCATGAGGGATTTGAATAATTTTGAAATAGCCTCTGTGAATTAGTCCAGAAAGGACAATCCTTGCTTCACTATTGCAGCTATTATCTGTATTACAAATAAATAACACACTCAGTAAAAAGCGTAATTCGGCTTTACTAGAACAAGGTTAACAGTTTTGTCCAGGCTGTCATCTATGCCTCCCCACAGTAACATGTTCTGAATAAGACATGAATACCTTAAAGAAATGGATTTATTTCCACACATCTGATAAAATCTATAACTCACATACGCCCATTTCTCTTGTGACAGCGGACAAGATGCAAGCCCAAATTCAAAATAGTAAGTGGATCAATAACTCTTTTAGTAGCTTAAATATCAAATAATTAAAGTATCTAAGTAGCAGTGCACAAACCATTACGTTATCTGACACTTGCTCAAAACCCACCATTTTAGTCACTTTGTAATTATTTAAATTACAAAAAAATCAAATGTCCAAATAACAGTGGTATATGATAACTTGATGCCCTATTTCCCTGTGGCAGCTGAGATATTACACTTATTACACTTAATGTTAATAAATCCTATTGCGATTTTGAAGAATGACAGGATGGTTGAGGTTGGGAGGAACCTCTGCAGATCACCAAGTCCAACTCCCATGACATTCAAAGAAAGGTCATCTAGAGCAGGTTGCCCAGGATCGTGTCTAATAATGGTTTGAACATCTTCAAAGGTGAAGACTATACAATGTCTCTGGGCAATATGTGCCAGTCTTGAGCAATAGCACGGTAAAAAAAAAAAGGTATTTTTTTGTGTTCAAAAGGAAGTTCATGTGTTTTGATTTATGCTTATTTGCTTTTATCCCATGACTGTGTATAATGAAAGAAGTCTGTGTCCTGTTCATTCCCTCCCATCAGGTATTCATACACATGAATAAGATCCCCTTGAGCCTTCTCATCTTCAGATTACTCTATGCCAGCTCTCTCAACCTCTCCTAACATGGCAGATGCTCCAGTCCCTGAATCCCTTCAGTCTCTGAATCACCTCAGTAGCCCCTTCCTTGATTATACACAGTGTGTCCTTATCTCTCTTGTACTGGGAACCCCCAAACAGGCTGAGTAGAGGGGAAAACTCACCACTCTTGGTCTGCTGACAACATTCCTCCTAACACAGCTGTTGGCCTTCTGACTGTTACCTGCCTTTGCTGCAATTGATCATGGTTGGCTCAAGGCCATTTTATTGTCTACCAGGATCACCAGAATCAAAGGTCCAGGAAAAGCCCAGGTTATGAAAGATATTATTGACTGGCTACGGCTTCCACCTCCCTGAACTCAAGTTGTCACTTACAACCATGGCAACACACAATTCTGGCTCAGTTACAGTCAAAGAGCCAAAATCAGAGGGTGCATTTAGGAAGAAATGTAACAGCAAGAAAGATTATCCTGTAGTTACAGAAAGGGGACTGTTGAGATGAGATGGGAGAGTAACCCTATTGATAACCTAGCACAAATGTATTTACCATTATTTGTAGCAAGAAATACTTAGTCTTGCTATACTACTTAGTAGAAAAATCTGGCCATTAATTTATGAGCCATACTGAGCAATAAATTGAACAGGATTAGGAGCCATATGCTCTAAATCTAGACATTTGAGATTTCCAAATTTAAACAGATCACCTAACATTCCCTGTAAATATATGGAGAGGAATATATACCATTTGAGGTTAATTCATCTCAACCTAAAATAGATGTTTAAGATAAATGAGGTGAATCACTTTCTGTACATGCCTTTATCTCTCAGTGATTATAAAAAGATAATAAGGTCAGTAGGTCAGGCTTAGATGCTCAGCTTTAAAATTCTTAAAGGGAGAAAAAATGGAGTCCACATTCTGGAGATACTATAAATGAGAAAGACATAGGACTTGTAAGTAGTAGGCCTGTAGAAATCCACAGAGAAGGAAGGGTTAAAGGGAATAAATGGGTTATTTATGGAGCTCAGTGATCAGGAGTGTGATGATGGAGTTGGCAGTGACAGAAGAAAAAGAGGAGGGGTGAAAGCAGTGACAGAGCAGGACAGTAGATCACACATGGCCATGTAAAGCTGAAAATGGCAGCAATCTAAAGAGGAGATGTCAGACACTCCATGTCACTTTGCTAAACTGAGCAGAGGGAGGCAAACCCAGAGTAAGGAGTTAGGTCAAGATCTAGGAGTCACAGTCATTAAGCTTGTGAGTGGGTAAAACCACTTTAAAAGGCACATACAAAATGTGATAATGAAATATGCATTAAGTTAATGAGGATCACCAGAGACAAATCATTCCCTTTTCATGTATTTAACTGATCTATGTGAACAAAAGATGATTGAAAAGAAAAATTAATAAGCTAGACTACAGTAAAAAGGCATTCATGTTCTAGATAGTTTTCAAATTTTATCCAATCAGCCTTTGATGACAGTGTTTAGGATACCTAAAAGTGTACAATATGTAGGTTAAAATGGGTAACACAAAGGTAGGAAGTTATTTGTTCCTGCAAAAATGCCACAAATGCATTTAACAGTGTTATAGTAACTTTTCATGAATTAATATTTAGAAGTGAAAAGGTGAATTTATTATGTGTGTCTTCTTTGATTCATAAGAGATTTTGTTTACTCTGCTAGAATAAGACCAACACAGGCAGCATTCTCTCCTTCCTCTGCTCTCAATATCATCATCCACATGATGCTGATATTCATGTCTTGTGGAGAGTGGGTTCTTCTCACATTTGCTCAAACCTTCTTTCTCCTAAGGATTATGCTTATCAAAGAAAGCATAAGTTCAACTCTAAATGGTCCCAGCCTTGCTGCTTCTGTATTTTTTGACTGGTTTCTGTATTATATTAATCTGCCTTTAGCTCTTCATTTTTCCCATTCTGCTTCTTTTCCACCCCAAATATATAACGTGTTGGCTTGACATTAAGCTTGTTCTGGAGCCATTATGCTAGACTCTTGAAAAGATTCTTGGTTTAGGTTTATATATGATGTTTCTACCAATTCTTCAGATTGGGATTCAGAAAAGCTGCTCTATGCGTGGGACCACTACTTTAAGGAGGGCAAGAGAATCAAATATAAGAAAGTTATGCGTAAAGTGCTTTGCATGACTGTGGAAAAAGGCCAGAGGGGAAAGAGGACTGATATATTTTGCATCAGATTATCCATTTTAAAAGCCATCAATGTAAGCATTTATCAGTATAAACAACAGGATTGTCTAAAAATATTACTCGTGTTTAAGGTAACACAGTATTTATCACTCTGTTAATCAAGACAGGTTTATTAGCTCAAATATTCTGTATCTAACAATAGCCAATACTGTAGATTCTGGAGGAAGTGACCAGTGCAGTGGTCCATGCTATACTACACCTCAAGCAAAGATTTCTGTAGTGGGTTTTGAGTGTAATTTTATTATAACTGAAAATTTAAAGCACTGCATGCATACCCTACTTATTTGCTGAATTCAGTACAAACTGGTTATTATTCTTTGAGGATTTTTTTCATCATGGGAAGGAAGATGCCCTGAAGGGCTGAAGAAAATGAGTATACATATGTAGAACCTAGAAATATTCAAACTCATTAAGCAATGAAAATTGTCAGTGTAGTGCAGGAATGAAAGAATATGACATTGCTAGTCTTATTTACACAGATGATTAGAAAGAGATAAAGTAGCTGACCCAGACAGCTAATAAATACAGCATTCAAAACACAGCATTTTCTGCCTTCTTTTTTTTCCTGACCTATTTTCCTTTCCCATAATTGTCTTACAATTTTATCCTGAGTTCACATATTGGTTGAATCCATTACTCTGGCTTTGGTATCTCCTAGTTATTTGTTAAATTTAGTAAGATTTTGTTTAATTAGATCTGATTTAGTTCCTCTTGGGAGCCCTGAAGGACTGAGAAAGATAAGCAAATCCTACAAGTAGGACCCACACGTGTTCTCTAACTCATTAAGGAATGAAAAGTGCTGGGTTAAAGGAAGAAAGGAAAAGAAGAGTTATTCCTATTTACACTTAGCTTTCAAAAGCCAGGGCATGATTTTCTAAGTAAGTTGTTAAATTGGTTTCATTCTGGTTTAACTCTTTAAATGTAACTAAACTCAATAAACTTGGGAGTTCATGCAAACGCAGAGAACTGGATATTTCTCAATATGTGAGGTACACACTCTTAATGAAATTTAAAATCAGGACCATACGAGATCTGTTACTTTTTTCCCTCATAATTCTGTCTTTTCACATTAATTGGCCATAATAAGAATTCCTCACTGATGTACATTTCAGATCTGGGTCTTACAAATATCAAGAACTCACCTTCAGAAAGCCTATACCTTAATTTAAGGAACAGAGAGATTATTTCAACTGTTAACAAAAAAAAAAAAAAAGGCGATAGTTGGCTCTCTGTCCACTAGTAAGTTAGCCATCTGTTCTTGCAAGCCATAAAGCAGAAATAAAAGTCCTGCAATACATTCACTTTGAATGTATTGTGTTCTTAAGTCACTCAGAAACATTCTCAGATACAGGACTGGTTTCTAATAGGCCTCTACCTTACTGAATGTAGGTGAGGACCTTCCTTAAGAAAGGTTTGTCAAAACTGCAACTTCAGTATGCAGGAGATCATGTGGGTTTTTCTTTCCATGCACAGGGGCAGAGGTGCAGAAGACAACTCTGGATCTTCTGAACACCTGCTGCAAGTCTATGAAAACAGAAAGACCAGAGATAGCACTTTTTAAAATTTATTTTTATTTCTGATGAAAACTAAGGTTCGCATGCAACCTCTTGGTAAAAGGCAGCTTTACATATGGGGAAAATAATCATCACTAGTTGTAAAACAGGATATAAACCCCAAAAGTCAGTAATACTGGGGTTTGTATCCTACCCCATCCTTCCCCAGTGTGGGACTTACTGGTTGTGTTATCAGCTTATGAACGCACAACAGTCTTGTTTTGTTCATTAATACACTGAAGGCTTACAGAAGCATAAAATAAAATTTTCTTTAAAGGAAACCCAGCCCCTGGAGCTAAGTCTAAATATTGAAACCAAATGATGAAGATTTTTGCAGGGGACTGGGGGAAATCACCACTTAATGCCACCAATTTAGAGACCGGTCTGAGGAGATGAGACTGAGAAAGATGCTAAGGCAAGCGTCTAATCAAATGAGTCTAACTGTCGTCATTGGAATAATTCATGAACTTAAAATTAGACACCTATCTCAATGTGCAGTCCAAAAGATGACAGGATATTGTCCTTTAGGAATAGCAGAGAGTAGCTTCCATGATTTCAAGGTTCTCCCTACCGAGGTGTGTCAAAACCCATAAAGCCTCATCAGAGCTGGTGTTCTGAATCTTGGCTCTGACTCCTTTCCCACAGATGCCACACATCTCAGACTCTCCAAATCACCTTGATGATCACCTGTGCTTAAACAGGAAAGTTGGAGCGAGCACAGAGCAGTGGCAGAGCAGCCAAGTGCTACTCACAGTCTGGTTGCCAGGGGCAGGACTTGTGGCTTAGTTACAGGATGACATTTGTCCAGATGACATTGTTTTCTACTGAGACATATTGAGATATTCTAAATTGTGCCTTTTACAGTTACTGAAAGGCAGCATGTTTGTTAAAAACAAATGAAAGATAAATAGGGGCACACTATTAAAGACTAACCATGTGTCCATGCTGTATGATTATTACAATGTTTGAGATCTAATTTAGTGAAGGTTATCTGTGCTTGACTAAAAAAGGCGATCATTAAATTTGTTTTGTTTGAAAAAATGCACTGCCTCATTTATTTTTTTATGTGTCTATAGGAGTTTGCATTTCATTGTCCTTACTACTGTCTGACATGTACCATAATGTCATCCTATCCCTTTAGCTTTGTTCCATTTCCTTTCATACTACCTCTTAATTACCACTTTTGTACCTGTAGTCTGTGGTCTCTGAGCCTCTAATACATGGTTGTGCCAATTCCACCACCCCCAAGGCTTGTCAGGTTAAAGATTAATGAGTAGACTTTACCCAGAGGCTTTACAAAGGTTAAACATAATTACAAACGGGTACTTTATGCAATGTTGAATATGTGAAAGCTGGTCAAAAGAAAAAAAAAAAAGAGGAGGGGGGAAATAATGAAACGTATGGGATTTAAGTCAATCATTTAGGTCTTCTGGAAAAAAAGCAAAATTAGCATAAAACCAAACCAGTTAGGAAGTTCTACCCTTTGTTCCAAAGAAGGTGATAAAAACAAAAACACCATATGGTGAAAATTAGACTGCAACTCAAGCTTGCAACATCACTGCCTTCTAATTCTCCTTGCGAGTTAACTAAAATGCGTTGCACTAAGAAGATGGAAAGACAAAAAGGTCTGAAATTGTTGGTAAATCTTCAGTTTGCTAAATTCCCATATTTGACCTTTTGTTAAGGAAAAATAACAAAACGTTGCCTCTGAGGGAGTCGTTACATTGAAAGATTGCTTAACCTAACTGCCTGATGAGAGACCTATGTTGGCTAATTTTCTTAATTTTTTTTCCCCTCAAATTACAGAATTACCTTAAAATGTATATTTAATATCTGGTACAAGTTTTTCATAAGTACAAGCCTAAAGTTAGGTTCACAAAACCATAGTTTTATACTAAGGAAATAATCTGACTTTCAGAAGTTCTAAACTCCACCAAATCCCATTGTAGTTAATGGAAACTACTTTGGAGTCTGTCTTCAGGCACTTTACTTGATTGTTTCCTTGTTTTTAAATCTTTCAGTGTAGCTGATAAATGTAGATTTAAAAAAAAAAAAAAAGACCAAACAAAAAAAAATCCAAAGCCACAACAAAATCCAAACAGACAAACCTCTCTTTCTTTGATATTGTATTATTGGTGTTCAAATAAGGGCTAAAACTGTCAGAAATGTCCAAGAAATTTGAATTTGCTTCCAACTTCAGATTGCAGGACCACATTTTCAGGCGTGCTTTGTTTCTTTCTTTTCAGTTAAGGTCAGTGGTGATTGCAGCTCTACAGAAACACTGAAAATTTTTGTATTTTTACTTTTTTCAAATCCTAACTGGGAAAAGGACAAATCCCGATTCCTCTGGGAGCCTTTTGTATAAAAAATGGGACCACTGACTACTCATACCTCTCTTCAAGAGTGAGACAATAACAAAGCAAACTCAAACTATTGAAGTCCTAGAATTTTCTCTAAAAATGACTGAAGCCCAGATGGTTTGTGTGTTTATTTGGGTTTCTGAGTTAAGTACTTGCAATATTAGGTGCTCGATTGTCCTTTGCGAGTTTCTTTCTTTTTCTGAAAACCTGAGAGTAATATCTTTTTAGCTTTTATTCTAGTCATATATTAGTTCAACTCTTGTGGCAAGTATATGAACTGACAAATTAAAATGTTGCATTTCACCATTAAGAAATTTGAGTTCTCATTTGAAAGACAAGATAAATCAGTGGATTTGATAGGAATCCTGATCATTAAATGTAAAACTCACTCTAGCATTACATGGTCAGTGACCAGACCCCTAAATGAGTATTAGATACACATTATGAAAACAATCTATGGATTAATAAACAAAGAATTATCGTTTATAAGAATTAACTTGTGGCTCTTATGTGATTTTACAGCTGTTTCTGGCAAATATTAGTTTCTGAAATGGGAATGGCAGAAGTTGGCATAGAGCTCAGATGCTAATTTTTTCCACAAGTGAATTACTGTAATTGAAAGCAAACATTATCTCTTACAGTTTAAAATTCTCATTTCAGGAATTGTTCTTTCTATTCTGTAATAATACGCTTTTATAGCTGGTCACAAAATAAATGTTACATCCTTGTATTTTTGGGAAGGAAGCAAACACTAAGAAAAAAAAAGAAACTAAAACCACCCAGGCACGGCCACAGGAGAGCAGATGTTTTTTCACTGCAAAAAATGCCCTAAAAGTGAGACAGGTTTATTTAAGATTTTGATCTGAGAGTGTTGACATCCGGCATGATGTGTATAGACAAGTCATGTGGTATTTTGCATAAACAGTTTCTAGCCCACTTGTAGACAATGTAGAGCTCCTAGGAAATCAAGGAAGCAATGTTCCAAAGGCAAAAAAAGAGAGATGTGAAGAAAGATTCTGACTCAAGTCTTACAGACAAAGTGCTTAACTCTGAGGAGAATTAATCTTTAAGTTTTTGATTTATTGTAGTTTTCCAACCAAGTTATTCCTTACTGTAAAAGAAACCATACTTTTGGGAGCAGCACACACCACCCTGACAGTAACAGGGAGCCAAGCTCCTTTTTGCATCATAACCAGAACATCTTGACTTTTTTATATTGGATTCAGAACTAACTTTTTTCAATGAAATTATTTTTTTATCTTCAAAACCATGAGTAGGAACTCCTTATAGCATTTGTCTTGCCACTAGTAAGCAAGGGCCTCTATGTCCAGGTTATAAACATTCTTTCTTGTAGTCCACTAAATTAAGATTACTCCTACTGCTTTTGAGATGAGGAAGAGATGAGGGTTAGGGGGATGAAAGTAAAAAAGAGGCCCAGTGTTGGCTAGTGATTCATCCTGATTTTCTTCCAAAGGCTACTTCGAGAATACAAAGTTGTATCTTGCTTCCCAACAATAAAAGATACAGCACAATTCTTTCTCCCAGGACCTGCAGAGCTGAACCTTACCTTCACAAGTAGATCCATACTGTCTTCAGTGAAGCAGCTTGTATGTTTGATACTGTCCTGGTTTCAGCAGGTTTTCAGACATATATTCATATACAATTATGGAATTATTGATGTGCATAAAACAATTTGCAGGACAGCCAGCTAATGTTTATGTCTGACCAATCTTAATTTCATTAAGCAGTGCTAAAAATTCTTGTCTTCCTGCCAGGCTGCCACACTTCTAACTCTGTATGAGGCTTCTATGATGGAAAAAACCCCTCTGCTTTCACATTCATGGGCTGCTTCTGTTGTTTAATTTCTCTTCTTCCAAACTAGAAGTAAACTAGTAGATCAGTTAACAATAAGAGAACAGAGACTTTATGTAGGTTTGCAGAGAAGTGATTCAGAGCAGCCCTGCAGAGAAGGACTTGGGGTGTTGGTCGATGAGAAAATGAACATGAGCCGGCTTCAGTGTGCACTCATAGCCCAGAAACCAACCGTATCCTGGGCTGCATCAAAAGGAGCGTGACCAGCAGGACAAAGGAGGTGATCCTGCCCCCTTCTCTGCTCTCGTGAGACTTCACTTGGAGTATTGTGTGCAGTTCTGGTGTCCTCAACATAAAAAGGACATGGAACTGT
>JANHGB010039753.1:0-18798 GCA_026283785.1 Coracopsis vasa
GTTTGAATGGAGAACAGTGCGTTTTCATGGAGAACTCTAGGGTTTGAAAGGAGAACTTAGCATTCACTAAATCAATAGCAAATACTACTAAATCCTGAGGAATTGTTAGCCAGCAGTGTCATTCAAAAGAGAAAATGAGTGTTAGAAAGCCTAGATCTCATTCCTATCTCTGCCATTGATCTGTTAGGTGTGATCCCAAGTCACTTTACATCTCTTGGGAATTCTCCCATGTGTGGCCCAACTTGCTTGATTAGTCTGAAAGCTGTTTGGGATCAGGGCTTGTTAAACTTTAGTAAGCCAACATGGCCCTGTGTTCAACTATGATTTCTAATCTCTCTTGCCATAAAAAAATATAATGCTTGCCAGAATGAGGAAGTTGAAAGTTAGCCCTAGATTTATTTTTTAAACAAGAAATTTACTGCAAAGCACAATTAGTTCAATTAAATCTCAGTCTTAATATTTTTATTACATAAATTTAAATCAGCAGTTAACTGGTTAAATCATATTTTGTGAGGAGTCAATCCCCTAAGTGTCATCATTTGCAATATTTCTGTTATTGTCATCTGAAGTTCCTGGAATAATATATGATGAACTGTTCTCCCCTCAACATTTAAAATACAGTAAGTATAGAAAATAATTAGAAATAGTAAATATTAATGGTTGCTTCCATTTCAGCTAATTAATTGAAAAATAAAACTTAGCTCTTATATTGGGTTTGAAACCAAATCCATATAATATTAAGTTAGGAAACACAGTTCTGTATCTAAAAAGGGCAGAGCTACTGCTGTTGGCAATATGTGGTGAGATCTCATATGCAGGTGATGATTATTTATACAGGTGTAAAGATAATTATTAACAGGTGTTATGAATGGAATGCAAGAGCAAAATTTTAATAATGACACAAGCACATGGTGTGCAAGTCACTTGTCAGAGTTAAAAAGTTATAGGAGAGACCATGTTTATGGATATGTTTGTCTTTGAATGAGTTTCTGGGATGCTTTAAGACCAAGTTGATGTCTCATGTTTCTCTCACTTTCCTTAATGTAAGAGAGTACTTGGTACCATGGAGGATGATAAAGTGCTTTATGTGAAATGGCAGTTCTGTCCTGCTTTGCAACCATTAAACACCTTTGGTTTACAAAGTCCCTGTGGAAAATTCAAAATATTAATTGGACTTCAATTACTCCAGTGTACTGCAAAATGAACTTATTTTCTCTGGTAACTATATATAAGGAACTTGTACTTTATCGGTATAGGTGATATATTTAAGAATACGTGTGTGGCTCAGGACAAAGAATTGTGCTCATCTAGTCCAAACAAGCTTCTTTTACAATATTAAAGACTGGCTCTAGATTCAAAAGCACCTTCAACAATGCATAATAGCAAGCATTAAACCATCAGTATCTGTAGGAAACAGCCCTTATTTTAATCCTACCTACAGACAGATACAAGTTTGATTTAATGCCAATAATATTTTGGTAAAATAGTAACTTGTAGTCTTTGGAAACAGAAAAAATTCTGCCTAAGCACTTTAGCACATGACAAACATTCCTATTTGAGAAATGCTTTCAGCAGTTTCATTTAGAGTATGTCCATAAGACGTGTGATGAAATCTTGGCTATGTAAAGAACAACTTCCATGTATTTCAGTTCAGCAGGGCACAAGGGGGTGTCACCCTTTGATCTGTTATAGTCCATGTTTCTGCAACTGTTTACAGACACTCGTGGTACCTTAGCTGTTACAGAAGAATGGACACTCACTGAACATATTTTAGATAAGATATATCTGTAAAAGAGACGATACTTTACTGTACAGAAGTCTAAGACTGGCCACTAAATCCTGCACTAACTTTGTTATTTTGTCACAGCAGCCTCCATTCTATGGAGTAATTAATTACCATTGTAATAAAAACTCAGTTTCATTACCAAGTAAAGCCATCAATTTTTGATACTTTATACTTCTGAAATAATATTTTGATTCATGTTTTTTGAATTAGATTTTCTAGCCAGTGGACTACAATGTAGATTATGTCTTCCTCACATACACATATAAGCTTGAAGAACAAGACTTCATGATATGTCAAGGACCACAAACTGTGAAAATATCAGAATTTTCTGTTGGAGCATTTTATATAAAGTCCAAACAGATTTGTAATGGAAATGTAAAAAATATTATAATCACCTTTTTGAACCTGACCCAGAGAGCTTAATTTCAAGTTAATTCAGTGTAACTGTACAACAATTCATAGGTGTTACAGGTCTGATGACAGGTCTCATGAGGCACACAGAGTGATGCTACTCTTGTGATTCATCAAACAGCTTAGCTTGGCAGAAATCTAGATGGAACTTCAGAATACTTTTTTCTCTGTCAAGCATGTCAGCAAGAAAGAATGAGGGTGGTGAACTTCAGCTCCCAAGTGACATGATGGCTGTGGCAGAAAGTTTGATGAGCTGCTGACAGTAAATTAAATAAAATTATGTCTATTAAGTAGCTGATATATGTAATTTGGATATTCTTGGTAGGAATTTCCCACAGGAATTTTACACGGTATGTATGTTCTTAAAAAATAAACAAAAATATTGAATATTTTAGATTTCATGCATCTATGCACACCTTTTACTTTTTCCTTTTTTTCCAATTTTTAGTTGTTTTCTGTTGTAAAGATATTTCTTATCCTGTTTGATTATTTTTTTTAGACTTTGTTGAAAAAAGATACTTTCACAAGATATTTTATCTATGCTGGTATGTAAGTCCAACCCTTATTCAGTCAGCCCAATGAGATCTTCATGCTGCTTTTCATGCCTTTATCTTTTGACAACAATAAATCTGTTTTATGTATGTCAAATGTTTCACTCTCCTCTCTCATTTTCTGCCTGAGTAAATTTGGACATTTCGTATTCAATGTGTTTAAAATTTTTGGAGTATGGAAATCATTGATGTTAAATTTTCTGAGAATGTTCTGTACTAGTTTATGGAAATGTTGCTGTTTCTAGATAGCGATTTCTGGGTTTCATGTTCCTCCATTTTATAGCTGAGTCTTTCCTTTTTTGATCATAATTTTTGTTCCTCTTCTTAGTACAAATATTTTTGTAGCTGTTTTACTTATTATATTCATTGAATATTCACTGAATCTCCACAAATCTATTAAGTTTGCATCTCATCTTTAAAATGAATTTGTACTGGGAAGAGCTTTGATGCTCAACCTAACCAAGGATTACCTTCTTTCTTGAGTAACAATGTAGGAAAACAACAGCGTATCTCAATATGCTAGTCAGTTAGAAGAATCTAATACAGGAATAAACCCCCAAATTCTCAACTCCGGGAAAAAAGGCTTGCCATCCACATAAAGACAGATTGAGAAACTCTATATATCCTGAAAATATCTTCAAAACCTGTATTTGGAACTGCAAACTAGTGAGCAGTAGTGACAGCACAGATTGACAATGGAGTTAAATATGAGTTGGAGGAATTAAGTGATTATCTTCAGAATTGTGTAAATGCGAGCATAAAAATCTATTTTAACACTGAGTTTAGAAGCAGCAGCCAGAATATTTTCTGGTAGATAAACTGTTAAGAAAACATTTTTATTCTAACTAAGGTAATGATAGAAAATAAAATGACACTCAACACTGTCACTTTGACTGCATGTCACCCACCTGTTACGTTGCAGATTTTAGCAGCCAGAAAATGGCTTTCTTGGAAATATTGCTCAGAATGACTAGTGACATGATCTCAACATCTGTCTACCAATGTTCTGTAGCTGGGTCAGCAGGTGACAGACTGTAATTACTTTTCAAATGATGAATTTCATTTTCACTCTGTAAAACTAGTACCAAATCTAAAAGTGGAATCAAACCACAGTATCAGACGAGCATCTTTCATTTTTCATGTTGCAAGATGCAGTTAGAAAGAAAATTTACTTTGCTTGTATGATCTTTTGTTATAATTCATGTTTTAAATAGAGGTTGTAGGTAGTAAGACAAAGCACACATCCAAATCTAACAGAAATATGAAGATTGTGTTCTTTTATCATGTAGGCATGCAAGGATTCTTTAATGTTTTAAAATTCTTGACAATTATAAGGAATAAGTGCACATAAATACATGTAAATATAGTACACAGAGAAGAAATTACTGTTTATACTGCTTCTTTTATGCTGTAACAGCAGATAAAAAGACCCCAACAAAACAGCCTACCTGCTGATTTACAGTACATAAGCATAAAGTTGTAGGGGATTTTTCTATTCCATGTAATACATGATCTGTAGGTTTTTTTCATAAAATAAATCTAATTCTAGCTTAAAAATGTGTTTCTTCAAATAGAAATAGTAGGAGATTTTTACGGTAGAATATTCTAGTTTATTTTTGAAGTCCAGTTTCAGCCTTTAGAGGTCAGTAAGCCCACTGGCAGAGTCTACAGGAGGAAAACATTGTCCTCAGCAGAGAAGAAAGTAGTTAAGGACATTTAAGCAAACCAGACAAGCTCATAGTACCAGAAGGAAGTCATCCAAGGATCTGAGGGAATTAGTGCTGTGAGACCTTTCTATTGTCTACCATACAATTCCTGTACTAATCCCTATATTCACTTTCACTAGTAACTTCCCTAGAGGCACAATACCAAAAACTTGACTGAAGTCCTATAGAAAAGTCAAACTACATTTTCCTTATATAAAATTTCAATTATCTTGTCAAAGAAGGGTTTCAGATTACTCTGGTGCAATCATCTCCCAGTGGGAAAATATAATAAAGGCTTTAATTTATTATTTACTTTCATGACTTCAATTATTTTTTTCTTCAAAATTTATTCTGAAGCTTTACAAGCTATTAAAATTAGTACTACCACTTTCATTATTATGCTTTTCATGAATACCCAGTATGGAACAATAGCAACGTGTGCAGAGTTAGATTGACTGATAAGGAGGATCTGTTGCACTGTAAATTCCTAACTTCACTTTAGAACAAGTCTATTTGTTAAAAAAAACCCTGTCTCTTCAAGATCGCAGAATGAATCCATACCAGAACAATCACATTAGCTCAGAGTTTTGGGACTCTAGGTTAGCTTTGTGATCCCATAATCACATCTTTTCCAGAAGTGCTCTGGATGGCTCAGTCTAGCCTGCATTTACTGACAGAAAAGTACATGGCCTTTCCATAAGCCTGCAAAGATCAAATCAGCACATAGACTAAAAAGATGCTGAGAAATTTTTCCCAGAGATAAGTGCAATGTTTTGTACAATTTAAAGTGAATTAATGATAGTTATTATTCAACATCTAATTTTTATGACATCCCTGTTAATAGATGAAAGAAAAATAAGAAAGGAAAGCAAAATATGGGTTCTATCCAGTGTAGCCAGTAATATTCTTTGCCAACAGATAGAATGCTTCTTACTATCATAATCCCTCACATATACAACACCTACAATCATTTCAATCTACCTGAACACCAAACTACATGGAAGAACTGGGTTGAAAATGATCATCCCTGCTCTCATGGTAGCTGAATTCTTCTGTATGATAGTAATTGTATCACCTGCTGAGTGCAAGAGTAGTAGAACGAGCTAGCTCCAACCAGAGTTATGGCAAATGTGACAGATACCATGTGGGCTGTCCATACATTAAGATGTCGAGGACCCCCACTGGGTTATCCAGCCTGAACCAGCAGGAATTGCAATCAAGTGTAGAGGTGTTTTGCTCTGTTTTGGATCAAAGAAGCATTTTGTATTACCAAGGCTGTAGCAAATTTCTTCATAAACTCTCTGTTCAAACAATTAATACCAGTATTGTACTGTGCAAGGATATCCAACGGGCATTAGCTACAAGTCTTTAACACGAAATTATAAACTAGAGATTCCTCAGTAATTTTGTAATGTTCCCTATTAATGGTCCTGGTAAGAAGGTAGAATACAGGCTTGGCAAACTGGGGAGAAGCACTAGATATGTTAGAGAGAAGGCTGCGATTCAGAGAGCCCTTGACAGGCTAGAGAAATGGTCTGATAGGAAACTCTTGAAGTTTAACACGAGCAAATGCAATGTCTAGTGTCTGAGATGAAATAGTGCCATAGAACTATACAGACTGGGGGTGAATGGATAAAAAGCAGCTTTACAGAAAAAGATCTGGGGGTCATGGCAGACCACAAATTCAATGCAATTCATTAGTGTGCCTTGTAGCAAAGAAGGTCAACCATGGATTGGGCTGCAACAGCAAGAGTGTACCAAGCAAGTAGGGTAATTATTCTTCTCTATTCAGCACTTAACGCAACTCCACCTAGAATACTGTGTTCATTTTCAGGTTCTCCAGTACAAGAAAAACAGTGGCATACTGAAATGAGTCCAATGGATGGCTAGTAACGTGACACGGGATATGAAGTACCTGATTGATGAATAAAGGCCGAGAGGAATGTATTGTTAAGCTTGAAGAGACGGTCTAACATTAGAACAAATTACCCAGAGGAGACCAAGCCTGGAACATGAGGCTGTCCTAGATGACTGCCAGATGCCCCTTCCAAGCAAAATTATTTAATTATTTCTTTACGCTTTTTTTTTTTCTTTTCCGAGAACAATGGCATTTCTGGTTTTCTACATACCACTGGATGTCTGTAGAACTTCCTGTTCACGATCCTGGTTTATTTTACCTTCAAAACACAAACCAGTATTTTATTTATTTATTTTATTTTTAGTCTTTATTTATGAAAATATGAGTTATCTTTTTATTTTGTTTCTGGGTTTTTCAGTTCTTGCCTAGATTTCAGGTATAGTTTCCTACGAATTCCTGTAATATTGAATTCTAAGTGGCAGGCTTGCCTGTTGGTTAAATTTTATTTTATTTTTAGTCTTTATTTATGAAAATATGAGTTATCTTTTTATTTCGTTTCTGGGTTTTTCAGTTCTTGCCTAGATTTCAGGTATAGTTTCCTATGAATTCTTGTAATATTGAATTCTAAGTGGCAGGCTTGCCTGTTGGTTAAATTTCCTGAAGTTTCACATTCTAGTGCCATTTCTTATGCCTAATCACTTTAAAAATATTTACATATTTGAGCTAAAATTTTACATGAATGTTGTTTGTCTTGGGATATTCTGGTTTGTTTTATTTTTAAGTTTCATCCAGAACAGTAGAGCTTCTTGTAAGAAAAAGGATAAATGAAAATCCACATCTGTTATATGTAGCTGTTTTATTTTAGAGCTCCTCATTTAGGCAATGGTATTTGTTGAGTAATGCTCCTTCTGCTGCCCCTAGAAAATTCTGCCCAAAAGTGACACTGTTATATAAGACCTAAATAAACATGCGTGTTCACTGTAATGTTATTAGAACTAAATTTCTAATACTCTGTAATTGACGTTCATTGAATAGGCACCATAAAGGGAATATGCAGTTGAACTTTTCCTGCAATTGCTATTACTAATTGCTTAATGGAGAAATGAGGTTAAGCTCTGGTACAATATAGACATTATTTTATTTGTGATTCAGTGAATTACCTAAACTACAAGGATGAGAAAGATGTAGAGATAAAGGTCAGACAAAATACTTGTTGAAAAACATGGGGAGCTGATCGTAAAAGCCTCAAAGCAGCTAAGGGAAGTGAAAATGACTAAATAAGAAACTGAAATTAGAAACTATAAATATGGCTAAGAATTATACTATTCAAAGAGTGAATAAAAACTAAGCAGAAAGAATAACATAATACAATACAGAATACAATGTACCAGCATAGTATAATGGCCTAGGAACTGGAGAACAAGCAAAGAGTAATGTTTGGGGAATACAGACAGAAATATAAAACAAATACCCTTTTCAGAGTATGCAATGAAATCCAGTATTATTTTGCTTTGAAATACTGATAAAATTCACAAATTAACTGTCTTGCATGCCATCAGTTCTTACAGATTGTGACAGTATTTCAGTTACTTCAATGGTGTAAATAGCCAAGAACTTTGCAGGGGATCTCAAATTAGAGATTCAGCTTGATTCCTGGAAGTCCGATTTGCTTGAATGGCAAGTACTCACATTTGCAATAGAAGTAGTTGTGCTATAAACATATAGTTTATTCTATATATCAGAATTGAAGATGGATTTCTCAGATTTGGGATGTTTAGATTTAAAGATACATTTCCCTTTACTGTCTGCCTGTTTCAACATCCCACTTCTAAAAGGAGTTCATCCTCATTATCATAAAGACCAAGTGAATATAAATTAACTGTTGCATGAAATAGGCAAACAACAGAATGATAGGTGTCACAGAAAAGATATCAAATAATTCAGTCTTCTAAGTAAAGTTTGAATAATGCACAATAAAAAAAGCATAGGACCACACATTGAACAGTGAGCAGAAAACAATCTCTGAATAACTGCATATTAAGACAGTATTGTCCATCCTCTGCAGGGAATATGACAAGGGTCCTGTGAAAACCAGTGCTTGTGATGCAATTGTTAATTGTTAACAATTAAGCAAATATTACAATGGCATGCACAGGGAATGATGGCAAAAATTAAGTTTCCACAGGCAGTTTTTAGTCAGCCATATTGAAAATTTTGACTGCCTGAGTTTGAATTTTCATATATTTTAAAATATTTTTTACAGTTCAACATAAAGGGATATTCAATTACAAGACAATATATGATTGAAAGTTGCCTTAAATAGCAGAACCACATTTTGTATAATTGTAAATATGTTCTGTTGATTGCGTCCTGTTAGATTAAAAAAGATTGGCAAGCATCAGTACGAAAAGGTCTTTTATTCTAAAGTGTGTTTAAGAGAGTTTTTGAGTGCCAAGAAAACTACACATTACATGACTGCTTCCAACTTAATTTCCTGAACATCTATTGCAACTCATCTTTGTGCCCTCTTTTAAGCTGTCAACACATGTGAAATCTGACCTACTTTTGGGAAGTTTCCATGACATGGAACCCCTCAAGTTCCACAAAATAATTAAAACCTCTAATTCTAATATAATAATGAAAAAATCCAAAGAAATGCTAATAAAAGAGACTAGTCTCAGCTCTTCTTGCTTTGAAACAGAGCTGCAGACAGGGGCAAGAAATAGCAATGGTCTGCAGAAAACCATCTGTTCAGCATTCACATTACTTGGCATTTACAATGTGTACACTACTGCAGATGCTCTGACCTGGAGGTCTGTGTATAGCAGAGGGATATGAAAAGAAAGAAAAACCTCTACCGGGAAGCAATTATAAGGCAATTGAAATATTATATGCAATGCTAACTGCTTATTTGTATTGTTAATACAATAACAAGAATGTGATAATTTAGCAGTAGTTAGAAACTATAATGGAGAAAATGACTCATCTACATATTCCAAAGGTGTTAGTGCTATTATTAGTTGTATATAGAGGAGAGATTTTTAAAATAATTTCTGAATAACAGATCTTTGATTTCAATGTATTCCAGGTGCTCCAGATGTTAGTTATTTAATTTGCACTAATATGCTTGTTAAATCTTGAATGTACTCTGACAGTTTGTGCAGTTATTCTTTCTAAAAAGGATGCGATAGAGAGGTATTTGATCCACCAATGACCTGGATGAATAATTGGAAATCCAGAAGACTGAACACTTATCCTTTTAATTTTAACTGGACAAACCAGTTACGTTTTGTGAGCTGTGATGACTGTGATCACTTAGTAAGATTCATAAAAGGACTGATCACATGTTTGAAAGAATTGAAGATATATTTGACTAAAGAACAATCATCGTTATGTGGTAAGATACCTTCTAAAAAATAAAATCATATTAACTCTATAAAGTCCACCTTTAACTCAGAAAATAATACACTAATGAATAAATGTATCAAAATTGGGCTTTATGGGATTTCTTGCAATCTCTTGTCAAGCATCTGTTACTAGCCATTACAGGAAACAGGATACTGAACCAGATGGACCCTCAGTCTGTTTTGAGGGAATTGGTATCTAACACAATACCAACACTTAGAGTAGGTACATTAGCACAAATTTGCTCAGAAGACCCGAATGCATAGAGAAAAAAAATTAATTAAATCAAAATATATAAGTATATACCCATCAAGAAGAGAAAGAAGGCAAAGGGACCATTCCAAAGACAGCTAGAAAATGAGAAACAAAAACTTGTAAAAAGAAATTTTTAAATTAACAAGAAATTCAGGGAGTAGCTTTTTTTCTCACTCTGCTAGTTGGCAGATTAATTATACCTCTATTACAAAAGGAAGATAAAAAACCCCAATTCCTTAAATTGCCTTTTCTAAAGAACCAACAACCCAGATTAAAATGTGATTTTTGTTTTCACAGTCTTACAATATTTCTGAGAAAATTTCTGCAGAAGTGAGCTGTACTCATGTTAGCTATGGTCTCTATGTAGGTCTTAAAGTGCTCATTTGAGGCCCAAGTTATTGAGCTTATTGTAAGTGCATATTACTTTGAATGAATTGCAGTGTCTCATGCAAACTGCACTGTTAGGGTCCTAAGTGCATGCCTCCCCTTTGAGGAGCTCATCTCTGCACTCAAGGCCAGCATGCTGATAAAAGATTTTATGAGAAAATAGCTAGAAGGAGCCTCTGCTAAGGGTCTCCCAAAAGAGACTTCTGGAAAGCCTTAGCAGGGCCTTCTGCATTTAAGCTGAGGCTCTCACTCTTGGTTCCTGCTTAAGCTGCAATGGGGCTGCAGCCGTGCCTATGCCCATGCCCATGCCCATGCCTAGACATGTACCCCATTAATCCAAACCCTAACCCTGGCCTGTGGTCTGACTTTCTGGCTTGACCTCTGAGTTCTGCAGACTTGGATGGAGATACTTCTCTGTCTGACCCAGGTCATGGTCTTTGGACCTCATTAGATCCCTGGACTTGCTGATTCAGCTTCCCAGCTTTGTAGATGCCTCATCACCAAGAACTTGACTAGTGATTTGTACTCTTGGCTGCACCTAATTATTCTCACTGGACCTGCTCTGCTCATGTTGTTTGGGTGTTATGGGACCCTTTTCAGTGAGACCTCTACCTGTCCTGTTATTTTGCTCAGATTCTGGATCCCCTTAATTAGCTGCTCCCTCACACAGACTTTCCCAGCTACTGGCAACTTCATGTAACAAATATGTTAGCAGAATCTGGAGAAAGTAGACCAATGCTAAATATAACCAAAGCCTAATCAACATTTACCTGGAATGGACAGAATCTGCTTGATAACCAAATACCAAAGAAAGTCTAATCTATAAACAATATTTGTTTAGTTATATATGGAGGCACTTTTGCAGGCACACCAGAGCTTACCCCATCCACAGTGCTCTAGCCAAATGTAAGCCTGCTGGTATCAAAAGCTTTTCACACACATCATTGGCTGCTTCAGCTTATTTTTTATCTCAATAAGCTCAGATTGAAAGCAAAGTATATTTTCTTAAGGACTGTGCTATATTAAGCAATCCAGGCTCATAGTAGAGCAGAGCAAACCTTGACCTGTCTGCAAAGCATATGTAAACATATTAATAAAAGAAGTCTTAAACTGCAGGCTTAAATCTCATGAAGTAGGCAAAAATATAGTTACAAATTCTACAGACTTTATTCTCTGCCCATAGCATCAGCCTTGATTTGCTTGTATTCAGCTTCAGCTATGTGTTCTGTTTTGTCTGAACATTGGATCACAGTGGAGTCAAGAAGTACGCATGATGTGGTGGTGGTCAAGTAGAGCTGTATACCATTTATCATGTCAATCTTATACCTACTGCCTACATCACTGTGTTGGCATGATTGGTGAGACTTGATCTCAGTGAGACTTGACAGGAAAAGGCCTCATCATTGAGACAGACTTCGTACCCTCCATATTTGGGTTACTAACATCCTTGTTTCACAAAATTTCTGCAGCAACCTAAATTCTATGTCCAATACTTCTGAAAAGTAAAAGTAGTGCTTTTATACCTGTAAATTTTAATAAAGGGAATCTTAAAGTTAATATGAAAACCACCATGAAACTTGCCATTAGCAAGTTTCTGCTGATGAACATTGCTAACATCTGCTTGAATGTCAGGTTCTCCATACCTTCTAACTAAATTGAATTTAAAAATCAAATTAAGAAAAACAGTAATTTAAAGAAGTCTCACAGATACTGGTCTGTAAATACGTATTTGTGCAAACATCCTTTTTCTTTTTTTTTGTGTGGCATTTTTAATATATTCAGCTAAGGTATTATAAACCTGATAATGTATCTTTTGCCCATCTTCTGTGGTTATAACTGTATTCTTCAGTGTGTCTAATACACTTAACTGATTATTGGACTTAATATTTGCAGAAAGAAATCTTAAATTGGTATGCTTCCCTAGAAATGCAAGTTATGATTAAGTTCAATTGCCTGAGATTTGTCATTTTCCCAGTATAAATGTAGCCCACGGCGTTCACTGAAAGATATTCTTGTGGCATTGTTCAGCGCTAATGAAAAGTGCTCAGTGTTCAAGGTTTAATAATCAGTCCTAAGCATCTAGCAACAGTTGACAAAAATCCTGTGTGTTTTTATTTTTTACTCAACACAATAAAACCTGGAAAAAATATTCTCATAATTCTAATTAATACACTGAAAATGTAAAATGAGAAGTGATAATATAGTATTAACTATTTGAACTGATGGGCTTACTTGTCTTTTAAAAAGGGGATTGAAGAAACAATTCTCTCTGAATATTCCATTAGTACTACCGGCTAATCAAAACCAAGCCCAAAGTTCGATCAGTATTCACACTACACAGCGTTTGGCTCTTGATTGCCAGGTGATGTTTGAGCTGAGAGTTTTACAGTATTTCCCACTACGCTTGCCTGGCCAGAGGTGGTATTTGATGTGCCTTGTATTATAATGTCTCTTTCTCCATCATGTAAACAAGAAAAAAAATCTAGTTTTTAATGAGTCTCCCTTTGTGTTCCCAAGCAAAAAATAAATTCCAATTTTCTTCTCATTGATCTTTAAGATAATAGTATAAGAATTTCCTATGCTTTATTTTCTGCTGCCTGTAGTTCCAGGATGAAAGAAATAAAAATAAAAATACAAAGGTTTTGATAAAGTGAAGATTTTTGCATACAAAGATGCTCTCTGTGTGTGACAGAATGAATATTGTTACCTCATCTTACGGGAGCTTATTCCTATATTCTAGATAGTAAAGGATTTAAGAGTCATACAACCCATTTCTAACATGGTTTTGGTTTTTGCTGGCAGCAAGGCAGGTACAGGGCTGTAACATCACTCACAAGGCCTTCAGTTCCTCCAGTACCTGAGCAAAAATAGCAGAGCGGATCTGGCGATGTTAACCAGGGTCAGCCAACAGTTGAGTGACTGTCAGACAAGCCCATAATGATGAGGCGAGTTTGACTTTGACGCCAAGTGAAAAAAGCAAGCCAGTCATTGTCAGGCTTACCTTCAACATAGCTCTGCAAGGTACAAGTGTGAAGGCCTCAGTTGAAATGTAGCTCTCAAGCAAAGTGGGAAAATGAGGCTTCTTAACTCTTTCTCATACTAGTCTTTTCCATGCAGCCTGATCCAAGACCATACAGCTGCACTCTATGAAAGATGACCCTGAAACAGTCAGTTAAACCTCGGAGCTGGTGAGGTAAAGGGGAAGGATTGCAGAGCCTTTTGGTGCAGACAGAGCCCTGACATTTATAGATGGCTGCCTTACTCTTTTGTCTCACCAGTTCTCCGAGCACTAGTCAGCTATTTCGGTACCTTTCTCTCCCAGTAACCTCCCAATATTCTCTTAGTCCTAGTCATTTGTGTAATTTTGTGATAATCTGGAAAGAAAAGCCACTGTCATACTGGGGCCCAATCTTGTTTCTCTGTCCCAATCTTCATTAGGCATGAAGAATGAAAAGTTTCTGGATGTTAAAAGTTCAAAGGTAGAGAAACAAACTGTTTGAACTTCCAGTTAAGGTTGGGTTCAGATTTCAAACCATAGTATTTCAGAATTTCTGAACCAGCTTATTACTATGAATTATATTTCAAGCGGAACCAGCTAAATGAGTGTTATTGTTTTTAAATAACTCCTACCACAGAAGCCAATCTCCAAAAATAATTCAGGCTAATTAGAGTAAATCAATCAATCATTACAGAATTATGATATCAATAAAACATTGCTAAACAGAATTACCTTACTATCGCTTAAAAAAGCAGATGCTCTTTTTACAAGTTCACTCAAATTTTAGAAGCACTCAAGAAGAGATTTTGTTTGTTTCTGATCATGGATTATAGTGATGCAAAAATGAACTTGTGTATATCCAGAAAACACAGCTTTTTAGTATATTGCACTTCTTATCCAGTGAAGTCAAATTTCTCTTGGTAAATAGTACACTTGTTGTGTTGTATGAGACTGTATAGTCACAATGTAAGTGGGCCTACTTGTCTTATTTTCAGTAAAATATGGATCTAGTTCATGCACAGACTTCCTCTGATGTCCTTTAATTGACATTTGAGTTTAAATTTAACTGCCAGAAAACATCCCACTCATTGAATAAAGCTGGCAATGCTGCAAAGAACTGTGACCTCAGATCCTAAGATATATGGAAATTGCTTTGGACTGTGGTTACTCGTGTAAAAACGAAATACAGTAGAAATGCCTGAACTGTTCACTGACATGCATTGAGCCTCAAGAGATACTTTGGCTTGCAAATGTTTACTGAGTTATGTATTACTTTCAGCAGTGAAGGAATTTCTTTCTTGTGATTATTTTTTGCTATGCTATACTCTTATCCCCAGTCCTCAAAGCTCAATAATGTTATGGTTTGGTAGCAACACTTAGATTTTAAGTAAATGAATTGTAACTGGTATGGAAATAAGTCTTTCAGGTCTCTCTCATACTAACTACTAGAAATCAGCACAACATAGGAGAAATGAGGAGCCATTTTAAAGGGAAAAGAAAAAAAAGTGACAACTGAAAAACTCAGGGAAAAAATAACATATTTCTGAGGTAAAAAAATAGATAATATTTCATTGGAGCAAGAATCACATACTTGCATAGTACCTGTACTTTAGGAAAAATAATAGCTAAATACTGAGGTATACACGATATTGCCACTAATAAAAGCTAGAAGTCGTGCTTTAAATTCAAAATTTAGGATAAATAACAATGAAAGTAAAGCCTTAAAAGACAGAGGAGATGCAATTTCAGGAACATATTGATAACTTCCACATAGTAAACTCCTTGTACCTGGAATTTGTTGTGTCCAGATTGCTGTGTACAGCACTACATTAATCTAGTATTAACACATGCCTAGGATCTCCTATAGAGGGTTCAGCACTATCATCAGTAAAATAAGAGCTAAAAACATAAAGGCAATATTCTCTCAGAAAACATCAAGTCATGAACATTTTCTAGACTATACATTCATAAATTGGCATAGTAATACACAGTGTGGATTATTTTTATTGAATTTGAAATGTTTATATGTACTGTTTAAGGTTACTCAAATCTACACAGTGCTTTAATTTGTTTAATTTACTTTGCAATCTCCCCTATTCATAGTTTCACTTTGAGGTCAGCGGCTGTGTGATTCCAACATATCTGATAGCCCTTCTATCTTGAAAATACTCTTGAGGGCTTAAAGATACAGAAGTCTCAAATTAGGCATGTAATTACCATGGCTATGGGCACATTTAGCTTTTTTTGAGCAACTTACGCATTTTTTCCCATATTTGCAATTCTAATTCTAAAGCTACTGTATTATTTTTATGAAATTAGGGAGTTAACATTGCCCTTGACCAATACTGCCTTCTTTCCCTCATACAATACTATTCTTCTTCAGTAAGACATAGCCTTGTGAACTGGAATTTACTGCATATGAAGTAGAAGATCTTAAGCATACTAATCACATTTCATATTTAAAGAACCTCCTCCTCCTTAGTCTTTGCAGGAAAATGAAAATTCTTTATGCTTGTCATTGGTTACCATACACTGGAAAGTCTAAGAACTCTGTTATACCCAATTACAATGTATTTTTTTTCTGACAAAGATTTAGGGCTGTTCTACCTGCTCTCATCCAAGACATCCTGATGGGTTGAAACAGCCCATGCTGCATGAACCTAAGGAAATGTCAGCAGGTGTGATGGGTTGACCGCAGCCAACACCGCAGCCAACACTGCAGCCAACAGCCAAGCACCCACACAGGCTCTCGCTCACTCCAACCCCCAGCAGGATGGGGGAGAGAATAAGTGAAAAAGTGATAAAACTCGTGGGCTGAGATAAAGACAGTTTAATAAGTGGAAGAAAGAGAAAAGCCAATTGATGCAAAGGCAATTACTCAGCACCTCCCACAGTCAGACTAATGCCCAGCTGGTGTCCAAACAGTAGCCTCCTTAGAAGACAAAATGCATCTCTTTCTTCCTCTATCTCCAGTTTTTACTACTAAGCATGAATTTATATGGTATGGAATATATTTCTTTGGTCAGTTTGGGTCAGCTGTCCCAGTTGTACTTCCTCCCAACTTCTTGTCCATCCCCATTGTACTCAATGAGGGATGCAGAGTGCTGCACTGTTCAGCAATAGCCAAAACGTTGTGCTTGAACAGTTTTAGCCACAAATCCAAACCACACCACCAAAAGGGCTGCTGTGAAGAATGTTAACTCTATCCCAACCAGACTTAGTACAGCTGGGAGTTAAAATTCAGCTTTTCTGTTTTGTTTTTTTTTAAAATATCTCTCACATGAAAAGGCTCACTTCAATATTAAGCTTCAGGCTATATTTCAACCTTAAATATTCCTCAGCTGCCATAATGCATGGTACAGTGGGGCAAGACTTTGTCAGTGGTGAGTAATGCAGTGAGAGAAAACCAAATATTTTTGTGGAATAAGAGCAGCAGAAAAGATTAGTTGGAATCATTTAGTTTGTAGAGTAGCTGTAACAATGTAGGAGGTAATAGTTTTCCAAGTTAAATGGCATTTTGTACTTAATGAGACATTCATTCGTGGAATTTAATGAATTTTAAGAGCTGCTTTTCTTAGGACAAGCTTTTATTTAACAAACTAAACAAGTTGTTTATTTTTAAATATTGATGTTGTCACCATTACCACAAACTACTGAGTAAGAATTCACACATAGAAAGTGATATCTGAATGTGTCAGTTTAATATGAAAACAACTACCATGAGAATTATCTCAGTTTGACAGGTTAAACAGAGATGCAAAAGAAATGGTCTCATGGTCTGAATATAGGCCTTGGAGCAAGGAATTGCATCTCGGTTCTAATCCCAGGCTCCTTCAATTACCTCAGGGAGATCACAACTTCCATCTTTGTTTCCCTACAACTAACAGAGGATAATACTGCCTACTACTCTAGATGGATGTGCACATATTCTTTGATCCTGAGGATAGTACTTTCTGGGCCTACTGCTTGCAGAGCAACAAACATAGCAGCAGCAGATTATCTAGGAGCTTTTTGAACAGTAGTAAAGGGAACCCATTAGCCTGCCAGCTTCCTTAGATGTAGACTTCTAAGTCAAAGTCATTGAATCATAGAATCAGTGAGGCTGGAAAAGACCTTTAAGATCATCAAGTTCAACCTTTACCCCAGGACTGTCAAGTCCACCACTAAACCATGTCACTAAGGACTTCATGTACATGGCTTTTGAACGCCTCCAGGAATGATTGCTCCACCATTCCCCTGGGAAGCCTATTCCAACACCTGATCACCCTTTTGATGAAGAAAGTTTTTCTAATAACCAATCTAAACCTCCCCTGGTGCAGCTTGAGACTGTTACCTCTTGTCCTGTCATTGGTTACTTGGGAAAAGAGACCAGCCACGTCCTTTATCCAGCCACCTTTCAGACAGCCATAGAGAGCAATAAAATCCCCCCAGCCTTCTCTTCTTCAGACTAAACAACCCCAGTTCCCTCAGCTGTTCCTCATAAGACTTGTGATCTAGGCCATTCACCAAGTCAAAAGTATTAAAGCAAATATTCTGAACCTGAAGTTACTAGAATAGTTGAACTGGTTTTAAAATTCAAGGGTAATAAGGCGTGAGTGTTCCTACAGAATTAAGTTGCTCCTGTAAACTTCTGTTTTCCCTCCCATGCCACATAATAGCCAATCCTACCTCATTCTTCAAAGCCTGAATGTAATTATTATTTATGTACATAGGAGTCCCCAAATCAGTCTGAAGACAGATAACCTTATTTCAAGCCTCTCTTACCCCATCTCTTACTGTTCTACTACAGCTTCTCCTTGAATCTTGAATTCTGTCCAAGCAGACACTGTGAACTAAAGAAAAGCCATGCACTACTTCTGGAGAGTGTAACTGGCCTGAAAACAGTTGGGGTGGGTCTATTCCTGTTGTATAAGGCAAGGAAGGCTGTGCCCTTAGCATATTGTCCAATGAGGAAAGCAACATTCAAGTTTCTCAGGTCACATGCAAAAGCATTTCCATGAATAATATGAGCTTGATGGGAAAAACCGTTGAGATGTTACCTGCCATAATGGCAACCAATTAAATAGTCCTGTTCCTTTTATCTAGTCTTTCCTTTCTTATTAGCATTTATAGTGAGCCTATCACCCAACTACCTCTGCTCTAAATATAGAATTGATACCTGCACAGAATGTACTGTATAATCTGCCTTGTGTCATTACTGAATTTAGCTCCTTAATTAGTGCCATTGCCTCCTAGGTTTTGCATGCATCAGATAAAATAGTATTGGCTGAAAATTCACCCTAGACTTTCTACTAAAACCATTTGATCTTTACATTCAATATTTTTTGAAATAATCTCTCCAGATGCATAAATTGCTGTATACATACTAGATGGGTCTTTTTTTTTTTTTTTTTTTTTTTTTTGGGGGTGCGGGGGTTGGTTTTGGTTTTTTTTTTTTTTTT
>JANHGB010039753.1:18898-32098 GCA_026283785.1 Coracopsis vasa
CCATGGTCTTGTGAGTCTAAACATCACCTATACATAGAATGACACATTGCAAATCCTTCCTTCAAGAGCATCACTAGGTAATGTAAGTCCCAAACCCAATTTCATGTGTTTTGCTTGCAGAATTCTGTCTGACAAGGATCATTATTTACAAATTCTTTACAAAAATACAAAATTCTGTGAGGGTCTAATAAATAGTTCAATGACAGCTGAAGCATATAGAGTCAACTGCAATATTTTCGTCTACTGGTTTTTTTACTTGGCTTAAAAAAGCCGTCAAGATAGAAATAATTTCTGTGAAAAAAAGAATTCTTTTTCTTGCTCATAATTTAATTAGTAGTTGAATGATTTTTCTCTTAATATTTGTTTTTTTCTTAGAAATTAGCATGATACTAGAGTTCTTGGCAATAAGTGCCAGTATTACTGTGTTTCCAACAAAACCACTCTAAAGTAGGGATTAGCGAAAGGGGTGAACAGAGGCCAAAAGCTATATATTTTTTCACACATTCTGAAGACATACTTTTTTTTTTTTTTTAAACAGCTCTGGTTCTATGTATTCTAGTTACTTGTCTGAAAGAGTGTACATCATGAAGCAGTCAGGACTTTAAAAAATAACAGAAACTAAATTCACTTAGCTACTCAGTAGCTCCACATTTGTCTACACAGCTCAGTTTTCCTACCTCTTGCGTTTCATCGGCATCTTAATGCCACGGTGACTGTTCTTGGTGACACTGATCTTGCCATCAAATCTAGTAGAGCACTTAAAAGCACAAAAAATTTCAAGCCCATCCTAATTTAGTGATAGATTTACATCCCTAATACATCTTTCTCTGTGATATATTTGCAAAACCTCTTTGTATCCTTTAAACTTATTATTAATAAATTCTACCTTGAGCTATGAAAGGAAACAGTTCAGCAGATATGCACAGAACTAAAGCATAATTCAGATTCTGCTTTGGGTAGTACCTCCAAGGGAAAAACTGAATTAGGAAGAGAATGGGAAGGGAAAGAAGAAAAAAAAAAAAGCATAAATGAGAAGGGAGAAGGGAAAGGAGAAGAAAAGGAAATGAAAGGGAATGGAAGAGAAATGCATAGTCCAGAATTCTAGCAAATGTTTCTATACCATCAGTTAAACTGACATCAGTGAATATTGTTGCAGTACACACTGTGATCAGCCACATTAGGAAAGCACCAAACCTTGCTTTGAACAGAATAGTTACAGAATGAAACACAACTGTAAGGTAGCATGGATGGGCCCAATTCTACTACGTTCACTTTACCCTAGCTAGGATGGATAACAAGAGTAGTGAATGTCAGGTACACCAGGGAAGCTATCAGCACAATCTAAATACCAGAAAACAACTCTCTGAAAATCTACAGTGGAAATCTACAATACCCTTTTTGCTCTCTTCCTTATGCTGATTAGCTGAAACTAGGACAAATTAAGGTCACTTATAGCAGGACTATGTTATATGTGGAAAGTCTATGGCTCTCTTGTAACACAGCCCAATCCACAGCACTTGCTTCTTCTACTAGATCAAGGGCAACTGTGTTTTGCTGTTGAGTCAGTTTAGCTCATCTTAGAGCAATCTGCAGAAAAAATGAACTGTGACAGCCGTTCATACCACATAGTTATGAAACATGCAAAAGAGAAAATTCATACAAACACTGCAAAAAAAAGTCACAGGATTTTGGATTAAGTACCTACATAGATTTTCTTGCAAGGGCAGATAAGTTTGTTACATCTGTTCTGTTGCTCAGCATAGATACAAGAACATTCTTAGAACTGGAACTGAACAGGTGCTAGAAATAGAATGGTCTAATATTACTTTTCATTTTAGAACATTTCTAAAAGAACTGAGTACTGATATGCTGAGTATAGGAAACTTTAAAAAATGCTTCCACCAAGTCATATCAGAGTCTCTCTACTGCTTTCCATATGAGCTCCTGTTGTCTGTTAAGCCCACTTGCTGGATAGCTTTAGATCTGTATTAGACAGTTCACTTCACTTGTAGTACTGCAAGGCTTAATCTTGAACCCTGTTCTAATTTCGTGACTTTTCTCCATTGTCTGTATACATTCTTTAGCTGTTCCTACTTTCTTAAATTTTTCAGTCTCCACAGAATTGTAAGTTACTAAAAAGCCCACACCAAACAGTCCAATGGACAGGGCATCTGTCAGCCTCTGAGACACCAAGGATTCAATTTTCTACAGTACTAAAGACTGCCTGTGTGTCAGACTTAAATTCAATAAAGGCCTTCAGTCCAGCCTTAGGCACCATGCCACTTTGCAGAATTCAGTATTGCCAGTTCCAATTAATTCCATGTGAGAGATGAAATCTTCATTAGGGGAGAAGCTAGTACCACAATAATGTGAGAAACTTTATCCTTCTCCTGAATTTTAGCCAGATCTGAGAGAAAATCCTCTCTGAGTACTTTGCCATGCTTGCTTGTCTAAGCGACTTTAATGATGAAGACTTTGAGGATGATCTGAGAATTCTAGGAATCTAAATCTTAGTTTTAGATGTCTAAGGACTCCTTGTGACTAATATTTAGCCTGCCTGTTCAACATGTTCTCTGTCTGAAATGTAACACAGATATTTTTTTTCAAATAACTAACTTTGGTTTCTTTTTACGAAGTTCCCCTTGAATCATAATTAAAGCAAAAATAAAGCATAAAAGATAGACTGATCATACGGTATGATTGTTTAAATCCAGAGACTCCTAGATCCTCTTTCATGTAACTGAATCCAAACATCTTGGGTATAGAAAGTATCTGTACAGAAAGAATGTATGTGTGTGTAAAAGCTACACTGAAGCCTATGTCACTATTTAATAAACTGTTATTATTGTAACATATGGCAGCTAGAACAACATATTTGAAATGAAAATACTAAGGGGGGCTTTTTGATTTGAAAACAGTAGTGCCATTATGTTTTAGTTCTAAACCTGAACAAATGTTATATTTAGATCTAAGACACAACAGGGTATGAATTATTGCACACTAATTCACAACTAATATGTTGCTGCGAATGAAGCTAAAGGCTGAGTGCAATCAACTCTGCTCCATCAGTACAACATTAATTCACACACTAGAAGATCTTATTGCACTTATAAAAATATTATTCCAAAAGGTCACAGATTCTAAAAATAAATGGTAATGTAACTAGGGGTCAGGTTCCAAGAACTATTATCATCCACCAGTCTGCTCTATATTTTTTTTAAGTAATCACATATATCACAGAGAACCTGCATGTGGATTACCCAAACCTAAGAAAATTCCTGATTTCAGCGATAAAGTTGCACTTAAGACCACTGAATATGGAATTCATGGTTATACTTGGAAAAAAAAAATAAAAGCATAGGTCTGAGGCATATATTCAGACAAACAGGTATAAATCAAACTGATGCACCACAACATTTTAAACAGTAAGTGATATTTGTGAAGGATACTTCTGGATGTACTGCCAGGCAATAAAAATAAATCTGTACCCACTAAGAACTGTTTTGAAAATATTTTTCAGTGTGCTGGAATTTCATTAAGAATACTGGGGAGATTCCTGATTTAAAGTTAATAAGATTTGATTCTATGAGAGGAAAGTTGTAAATTTTAAGCATTTCTTAAAAGGAATTTTGATTCATCAAAATTGAATTTATACATTGTGTCATCTCAACTACAGTTCATGCCTTTTAGAATAGAAAATATTTTATTACAGTGAATTTACTCTGAAATCACTCCACACAAAATCAGATTTATTTCACTACATTTCTTTAATAAAATCAAACAAATTAATATTAGACATGAATAATTTAAGAAATTAATATATTCTTTTAAGAGTGAGATATAGTAGTAGAAGATAATGCTAAACAGAATGTTCTTGTAACAGTTTAGGTACGGTATTAGTATTTGTGAAACTAAGGTTTCTTGTGTCTTTTAGTGTGATAAAGAAACCAGGTATCCTACCCAGTTTAACCACATTCCTCAGGTTCAGACTAACTCACTCTATCCTCCATTAAAAACATTGTGTGTGTTCTTAAATAGGTAAGAAATTCCTAAAGAGAAAGTATAAACAAAATATTGTTGGTATTACACTAAGAAAAATGAAGTGAGAATAGATATGTCAGAAGATGGCAGAGCTGTGCCACGTGAGTCAAAGGGCTGAGATGCTGTCTAGGGTCCTTGGTGAGTTAATATCAGGTCTCTTCAGAGATGAAAAATAATAATTAAACACTGCTTGTCAATTAATGCCAACTTAAAGAAAGGTCCTACACTTAGATTAAGTGAGGAGATTGGGTTGCTTGAAAACAGCAAGAAAGGAGGAAGAAAAGGACTACAGAATAATGAAAGATGCAAGGTAAAAAGGGAAAATAATTAAACACACATGCACTTACACAGAGTTGGAGCACTCATATTTCTAATTAGAACTTCAGTGCAGGAGCCCAATTTAACCTTAGGGAGTCTTTATAGTCATGTCAGTGTTGTGCACAGCTCTCAATCTAATGCTGATATACCGGGTTGAATTTTCATATTACTTATAGCAGAATACTATTATTTATACACATTACATATATTTCACTTGAAGAGTGATGTAGTGGTTGTCTATAATATCTGCTTGTGAGAAGTGTTGTTTACTGAAAGCTTGAAAACTGGCATTTAATTACTTTTCTTCATTCTTACTCCATTAATGAATGCATGTCACGGTTTTTCATACTGCTTTAATTGACAGAGACCTCATACTTTTGAGTTATTATACTGTATTGGTACTACTTCAGGTGCAAGTATTTGTCAATATATAGCGTACCCAGAGAAAGAAGTCCTTAGTTGTTTAATGGGTGAAGAATGTGTCAAAGTGGAATAGCTATAATGATACCAAAATAACTGCACTCAACAGAATGTTCCAACCTCTGATAAAGCCTTTGAACCCAAGCAGAGCCGTTTTCTTTATTTAGAGTTTTATCCCCCACCTAAACAGATGTGCCACAGTCAGTAGAGCAGGAAGCTAATTAGATGACCTAAAAGGGTCTAGAAAACACTCTATTCCACTGAATATTTCCTTAGAAGTTGTAGATAAAACTTTAATTAACAGCTTTTATCTCTGTCAGAGAGCTATTTCTCATTCCTAAAATACAAGTTTTCTTCAAAATGAAGGTCTTTACTTCTTAAGAGTAGATGAAATATTTCAAATATAACTGAAAATGTAAATTTCATTAACAATATTTGGGTTTTATCTCCTTTTTTTTTTTTTTTTTTTTTACATTTAGATTAACAACATCTTTAGTCCCTCCTGTATAGGCTCATTTATCATGTACATATAATTTCTTTTGAGCAAAATGCCTCCTAGTTACTTCATTACTTAGCCAAATTGTAGTCAAGTTTCATGGATGGCAAGTAGGTATGTGCTGGAAGGGTTAATTTTCCATCTCTCCACCAGCATCCCTCAATGGTGCATATGTGTTTCTGGTCATGTGATGCAATTACAGCTGACAGTCTGCCCTTTCCCCTGAACAGCTGGGTCTGATCCCCAGATTAGTGTATTTAAAACAGTAAAATCTTTGTAAATTGTAATGATCAAGAATGACAAAACTTTCTAGACTATATCCCATGTTCCTGCTGCACAGTACCTCTCATGGGAAGTTACTGGCATGTACTCAAACAAAACAGAGACAAGTAACTAGTGAAATACTTATTACTTGTGAGTTTTATAAAAATATTTGGTTTGCATTTGCATGTGTCTTTATTCCTACTGATGAATTTTTAAAATTACCCTTCTTTAAGCCCCCAGAATGTTTACACGGTCCTTGCACACTAACATCTGCTAAGCGTTTTTTTTGCTCAAGAGAAATAATTTATGCCTCTTGAGTTTGCACACGTTTCCCATATGTCTAGAAAATCATATGCTCTCACTCTTTTCTTGTCAAAGGTTTTCATTCTACATACATTTATTGAGGAAGAAAAACTGCAAACACACTTTATTTTCACAAGTTTTTTCACCAATTGCTTAACATTTTGAATCCCTATACATTCACAGGAGTGTTACCATGGAAACCAGAAAGAAGTTTCCCCTACAATACTCTCAGCGAATGAAATGCAAGTAAAAATGTATTTAACAATTTTAGCAGAAACTGTCAGTGGTTTAGTTCTAGCTCAGATTTTTAAGATCATACTTTGAGTGCTGTGTCAGGGGATTCATGAAAGAAGTAGAGAGCTCTTCTAGCATTCATAAAAAGGTTCAGGTGCTAGCGTGCATACTCCTGTGAACTCAATATAACCATGCTGAGTTTTCTGACAATAATATGGTGGTAACATTAAAAGCTCAAATGTTCTAATTTTGTGAAGGAGGCTCTCTATGAACACACCAAAACACTGCTTTTTTACTGTGAGGGTGACTGAGCGCTGGCGCAGGTTGCCCATAGACATCGTGGAGCCTCCATCCCTGGAGATATTCAAAAGCTGTTTGGACATGGTCCTGGGCAACTTGCTCTAGATGACCCTACCTGAGCAGGGTAGTTAGACCAGATGACCTCTAGAGGTCTCTTCCAACCTCAACCATTCTGTGATTCTGTATAACTCTGTGATCTGTCAGAAGTTGCTACAATCCGCCTATTAGGTTTTCTGATTGTACGTACAATTTTCCCTATAAACATCTTCAACAAAAATTTGCTACCAAGAATTCAAGTATACCTAACCTCATCTGGTCCTAAGAATCTAAGATCACATTCTGTAAAAATAGGTCAACTTAGATACATAGCGGAAAGGTCCTGGGATAACATGCTATTGTGGCCAGAGATTCAAAAGATAATGTTAATTTCATATGTATTTTACATTTATAAAGTATAACTCCATATGACCTCTATCTAGATTTTTGAAAGGCACAAACCACAAATAACTTCTGACAATAAATAGCCAAGAGTATGGGATCAGGATGAAGTGCAATTTGGAGCTCATAAATTAATAAAAGATTATTCATTTATGAGAGAAAAAAGCAGTGTCACTAACATATATTCTAGCAGGAAGGCTTCTGAAAACCTTCTTCGTCTATAGTAACATTTTTTCCCAATCAGTCTATAATTTCTCAGGTTGCAGTGAGTCTTGTCATGTAACTGAATGTGTCACATGCAACTGTGATATGATGAGAAACAATGTAACAAAAAGTGACAAGATTTAACATGACAAGTAAGAATGAAATTCTACAGTGGTAAACACCAGTTTTCAGCAATTTGGTATGTCATGTTTTTTTAAAAGGACACCCTAACAGTATGGTTCTCGCGTAATAATCACAGCTCCTGACATAGAGAATGACTTAGTTTTCAATGTTTCATGTTTTCAGACACCCCAATGATGATTATCTTTTGATATCCAGTTGAAAGATGCATTTTTGGCTCAACTAACAGTGATACACTCATGAAAATTAACCATCAATGTGAGTTTAAACCAAAGATGTTTAGTGTGATCAGCTGAAATGGGGAAAGTTCATTTAATGCATAATTACAATTTATATTATTGATAAGGAGAACTGCTTAGAACAGTAATTCCACTTGCTCATTTTACAGTGGCTTATAACGGCATATAATTTCTAACTGACATTAGGGAAAAGATATTATTTGGGAAACACAATAAAGTTCTATCTGCCGGCCAAATTCCCGGAAAAAAAAAAATATCAAGGAAAAATTTTCAAGTTCATCAGTAGACGGAGATTGAAAATAGATTTTTTAAACTTCAGACAGGAACTGAAAAGGGTCTGGGAGATAGTAAGGGCAAACACTGACTAACTGGGTAGGACCAGCAACTGGTTAGGAAGGAAGTAGCTAATTCTCACCTTAGAAATTTTTATTTAGAAAGTTTCAAAATATTGCTTTAAGACTATTTTTTTTATTTTTACAGCATAAAAAGTGTTTAATATTTAGATTACATAGTACGCAACACTCACTGCTGATATCTCCTACTGTGAAAGAGTGCATTTGAAAGAGCTGTGTATTTTGCTTTAAAATGAATGAGGAAGGCTTTTAGTGCTTTGATAAAACCTTTACTGAATCACAGTGTCTCATGTAGATGTTTTACTGAAACAATTTCTTTTATGACATTGAAAGTGTAAAAAAAAAAAAAAAAAGACTTTGTTATTGGAAACACAGCTCTAAATATAGTTCCTTCAAAATGGAATGAAATATTCACAGTTATCTAATTAATGATAGAGAAATTTATGAAAACTATCCCATACTTCTTGTACAAATTTTTGTTCACTCTTAAGAACTGTATGTTTCATGAACATGATATTCTAAAAAATAAACTATGATTTTTACTACAGGGTACTCTTTAGATTGTAAGAAGCAAATAGGTGGGATTCCTTAAGTTTGGCTAGATCTTAAAATGTGGGTAGATCTAGTTCTCCATTGTTCCATGATCAAATTTTCAAGCTTCCCAATGTTTAGTAAAGTTTATCATACATAAAAGAAGGAAGTCCATGGATTTCAATGAGATCCAGAATAAAGAAGTCATTGTTTTGCAAAATAGAAGGTTATCAGCACTTCCTACCAGAAACAAGCAGATGCCATCTCTTCTGAAGCTAATTCTAAAGCATTTGTGACATTGCTGCCTAGAACACTGCTGGCTGTATAAGTTTTCTGTTGACCTCTGATAATATTACTCTGATATGTGGAAGCTTCACATCACAGACTTCCTGAAATTAAACCAAACCTCTAACCTTGGAGACCATTACTATCTAGGTAGATGGGATGTCTACAGCTGTTCTCTGGAAAAGGAATACCATCTCCAGAAGAGACAGAATCACTTATCATTTGTGGAGAAGGTAAAGCTGTGAGTCAGTGAATGTATACAGCATATGCCCTCTGCTTACCTTTTCTGGTTATCTTTAGCAGAAACCATCTTTAGCAGAAACCATCTTTAGCAGAAATCATCTTTAGCAGAAACTAGAGGCTGGGAATAAGCCACTGCAGTTGCTATCGGTCTAGAAACCTCATGAGCAGAACTGTGTGAAGATGCAGAAGAGAAACATGTATGAGCCAAATAGCCTCAGTCACACATACTACAATATCCCTGAGGAATCTTTTTTGCAGAAGTACCAGCTATGCAGATATGTGATTGTTCTGAGCTGGTGAATGAAACAGAGAAATCATCCTCACTAAATGGTGAGAAAGATAACCTATATAACCAACACTGATATATCTTAGGGAGTGTAGACATGCTGGAGTCAGGAATGCTTGTGATCACCACGTTCTTTGAAGGAACAGGTCAGATCCTGTCACTCTTGTAAGCTGCTTTAGAGAGTTCTTATGCTGCAGCCCCATGTAATTACTGAGTTTGCAAATTCCAGCTCAAAGAATAGTGCTATTGACTGAGATGTTTCAGGATGTGTTTATGTCATTTTATACGTGTTGGCTTATACGTGTAATTTCTTAATTTTGGAGAAGTGTTTGTTTTAATTAAATATTAATAATTTCTGCTCACAAATGGACTGCAAAATATTCTTATACAGGGTAGCTGAAGCTCAGTGGAATCTCGAGTTCTGGAGATCTCCTTTCAAAGCAAATTTTTTCTGTGAGAAGTCTATATGGAAAGCAAAAATGATTTTTCTCATTTCAGTAGTAAATACCCAAACTTCAGTGTAATACTAGAGAACAAAGAAGTGATTATGGGACATACACGGAAAATTATTTCAAATTTGAGGTTAAGTAATCACCCTAATATCTAAAATCCTATTTCTGCAATTGGTGTTATACTTCCAGATAAATCTATGAATCATCTGTCACTGATGGGTGTCATAAATGCAGACAATGATTTCTGGTTTTCAAAATTGAAATTGAGTTACTTAAGAGTATTAAGGCAAAACTCTTGTATTCTGTAAACCTTTATGTTTCCATTTCACTTCTAAAGAGGAAGACCGGGAAAATACCTGAGAATCACATCTGCAATTTTCATTGCATTCCTTTGTGCCTCTGAGGATGATGATTGCATCAACATCAGTGAATATTCACTTGTCTGGTTTTAATGTCTATTTTGCATTGACAATCAACAATATGGAAGCCCCAGAAAGGGATTCATTGCAGCTGAGAAGCTTACTCATATATGATCATTGCTAAAATGTGCAAAAGCAAAGTGACAAAAAAAAGGAATTAATTCAGACTTCAGAAGATAATAATGAAGCTTACATTCATTATCAGAAAGGAGGCAACGAAGTCCTTGAACAACAAGAATTATCAGGACACAAGCAATTGTTACTTAGATCCTAACATTAGGATCTAATTGTTACTTAGATCCTAACATTTTTTCTCTCAGCCAATCACAAAATGCTTCAGCAGTCTACTTACAGTAGACCAATATTATACAAGCCACAGAGCTAGCAACTCAACTGAAATGCCTAGCTGACAATCAAAGCAGAGAAATATTGTAAGCAGTAGTCCCTTGGGAACCTCAGCTTTAGTAAACTGAGAAAATTATTCCGTTAAAGTTCTGTCATTATACCCTTTGCCTACAAAGAAAATAAATGCAGACAAGTCTGCCAGACTTGGACAGAAAGACCTTTAAACACTACCCCTTCCTGCTATTACGCATTCAGAAATGTGGAAGCTCCCTTAGGCTTCTTGGAGATGAAGTGTGTCAGAATTACCAACAGTAGCTTCCACATTTTCTGAAATACCTATCTTCTACAGCTAGACCATCACACTTGCAGGCAACTGTATTTTTACCGTGATTACAACACACTGAAGTGTTACAGGTCACTAAGCCAAAAGGTGTATTTAAGCTTTTTTTTCCTTCAATTTGAATGTATGTATCTAGGATAGACACATGCTAGAATTAAAATCTGACTCTGATCCACCAATCTGTGAGTGATGTTTAGGTCTAAAAAAGATGTTCCATTTAGGCGACATCATTGTCAAGTACTGCATAGCTCCTACCACAGATGGGGAACTGCTATGGCAATACCTCCATCAGCTACAGCTTTCATCTCTGCTTCCTCATACCCATTGCCAAGAATGCCTCTGCCGACATACTGCAGTTGTGTTGTTACTGCTGCTTTTCAGACTCTGAGTTTGGAACAAGAGCTCACATCAGAGCATTTATCCAGTTTCCTTCTTGCGAAAAGGTCTAGCATGTGTTGTCAGTATCTGTTCACTTCTTAGAAGTTTTCCAAAGGATTATGGTAAGTTCCTCTATCTATCCATAATTTGCTTGAGTTGCCAGAAAGTCATTGGCACTCCTCCAGAAATATGCTTCCACAAGTTCTGCTAAGATGCTCAGAGCAGATTTGTCTACCTACAGCAGAATATCAGAACACGAGTTGAAGTTGTACAGCTAATATGGAAACAGTGTGCCACTGACTCCTAAACATGAAAGTACATCAATGTTAAAAATTCTGCAACGGAAGTTCAAGACAGCTTACCTTTTAATCGAACTAATTAGGAATTATTTTTCAACTTTCCTGAAGTTGTGCTGCCGTACAAGAAAGAATACAAAATCGAATGGAGCTAGAAGAGCATGGCAATAGGAATGTGGTTCTCTGTCCCAATGATTTGCTTGTGTGGGAAGGACTTTAGGCTTCTAGCACAGTTTGCTCTCAGTATTTTCTATGGACCTGTTATTAATTAAAATGTATGGAGGAAGGAGGAGTTAGCAGACTGTTTAAATTAATTTTTAGATGTGAAGTTTCAACATTAGTGTGCTCGCCATTAAAAAACTTTATTCAATATTTAGTATCAAATGATTAACAGAGTTAAAAAAATTATATATATTTTAACTTGCACCAAAAGCATATCCAGGCATTTCCTACTGTCTTGGAATTCAAAATTCAGTTTAAACTGCAGAAATGTAAAGAGGTTAAATGTTCAGTTCTGTGATGGAATTTTTGCTTGGAGTTTTAGAAACTCTTAATAGTAAAAAAAAAAAAAAAAAAAGAAGCACCTTCAAGAGGTTTAGAAGAACACTTCATAGAAGGCATGATTTATGATTGTCGTTTTCTGTCTTGCCCTTATTAAGTGGACAGGAAGAGAATTCAGAATGAGGATGAGATTATTCTGCTAATACCATAGTATTGCATCAAAACTCTTTGTTGCCTGTATGTGCTTAATCCAGACAGTAAAAGTAAACCAGTGATCAATAGAATTTCTGAGTTTAACCCAGCCATATGAGATTCAGAAAGATTTTCTGAGCCAAATCTGATCTAAAGAAAAATTCTGTGCAGTGCAGTGAAGGGTAGCATAATTAGTGTGCTGCATATGTGCCCATAAAATCATGTAAATACTTTGGATTGATAAATTAGAATTCATATCATAAATTTCTCAGCGATAAATGTACAACCTATAAATATAGGTTTATATAGAAGAAATACTGTTTTTTCCTGATGTAGGTATTTACCTTGGAGCTGAAATGCTGTTAAACATTAAAATTGTGATCTCAGAATGAGTGCCAAAAGGGTTTTGATTCAAAACACTTCTAGATGACTGAAGAAAATGAAATTGAACCTTCTTGTTGACTGTGAAAGCACTTTTGATCCCTTTACTTATCCTTCAGGAACAAATTTGCAAAATCAAGGTATTCATTCATTCAAGTGGTGTTCATTACAGGTTAGAATATTCCCATTTATATATAGGCTGATTTTGGGAAACATGTTTATAAGCACACTGTCACACTAAGAGGGATACCAGAATTAATGACTGGAGTTCAATACTGACTATTTAAGGACCATCTATAATGCATAAGATATTGACATTATTCCTTGTTCTCTAAGTTCTTCTAGATCTCTGCTCCTACTATGTCATATATTATTGGGAAAAAAAAAAAAAAGCTGAATCTGTAAAGATTTCATTTTCATTTTATAACCTATGAGAGAAGAATACTTTTTTTAAAAAATATACAAAGTTATTAGTTGGTTTTCTTCTGATGTCTCCTTAAGCTGTTTAAACAACTGGGCTATTTTCTAACAAACTGAAGTGGCTAAAGCTCTATGACATGTCATACTTTTTTTTTCTTTTTTCCCCAAGATGTTTTGCGTTCATTTCTATTTCATGAGGGGGTTTTGTAGCCTTACAGTGGCAATCTGAACACATTCAGACAGTTCTTTGGTAACTTGTGTCTGATTCATGGGTGGTAAGTAAACCAGAAAATTCCAAGTGATAATTCTGGCTTAAAACAGTTACAGAAATGTATCCTTATTTTTTTGCTCTTTTATAGATTATATTAACTATAAAACAA
>JANHGB010039753.1:39966-58947 GCA_026283785.1 Coracopsis vasa
GCCACCAGGTCTTTGCTTTCTAGCTTCATGGTGGCTTGAGTTTAACTCACCTGAGAACCTTCTACCTAACTTAGGAAATGCATATCGTCTTGCATACCTATCTAAAAACCCTTCTTCCTGTATCTAGTACATTAATATTTCTGTTAAGGATTGGGAACTTTTTTCATTTAACTAATATGAGAGGTCCCAAGTCTGCTATCCAGGTCTTTCAGGTGGAAAACTCTCCTTACATTTCTCTGCCAGCACTGCCAATGAGCCAGCTTATATAAACTAACCCAGGCCTGAGTCAATCTCTCAGAGAAGTCTGTGTATTCTTTTCTCAATTATTCAAGAGCCAACAGCATATCTTATTTTCACTTCTGGCAGCTTCTTAGAGGGTAACTCCTTCACACTCCCAGCCTGCAGTGTTAGCAAATGCAAAGGAAGAAAGAGGCTTAAAGGAGGGTTTTTTTTATTTTGGTGGAAGAGCACCAAATCCTGACAGCTCTGAGAAGACGCCATTAGCTTCTTCTTGTGCTTGCAGATCTGTAGTGTCTGGGATTGTGCTCAATGCTCTGGTACGAACATCTTGACCGCTGTCCTTCTAATCTCTTAGGGTGATCCATGTGCATCAGAAGAGGTAATGAAAGATTTATCTGCAGGATATCTATATCAAAATAGGGTAAAATAAGGAATTCCCTAATAGGTAATGTCCCTGTCTAACAATAAAGTCTCAGAAAAACTATTCCATACATCTGAAACTACAAATATTATTGCAGAAAATTCTCCAAACACGGAAAACTGTGGAAATTACTGTTTAAGTTTAGACAGGACTTTGATGGCAAGGATTATACACACACAGTAAAGCCTCTACTGAATACACATTTCTGTCTGGAAAATCAACCTTAGGTTTATTTTTGCTATAACACACATTCATTTTTTTTTCTCTTTGCTCTTTCATATCTAGAGTTTGTTCTTGGATTTTATTTTTCTTTTTTTTCCAAATGAAAATAACATTTTACAAAATAATTTCCAGTTTCCTAAGGATTCCTATTTCTGGATGAAGTCAGTTACACTGGACATGTTACATTATAAATGGCAGTGCTTTGACAAGAAAATGAAATTAGGGCCCAATAGGTAGGTTTAAATTCACACATGCACATATGTGTATATACTAATAGTATTTATATGGATGTATAAACAAATTTACTTATACACATTAAATCTGAGCCTGCAAGTACAATGCAAACAATAGATCAAAATTCCCCATGAAAATATACAACGGAGAGTAAAAAAAATAAGCACAACCTAAAAAAAAAAAACCCTGCTACTTTAATTATTGTATAAGACATAAATTGAGATTTAGATTATGCTCTACACATTGATGCAAGATAGTCTGAACCTAAAGTTTGTAAGATTTAATTTTCTGTTGTTATTAATGAATTTTACAACAGCAGCTGCCCCCTGTGGCTTGGTATAAAAAGCAGTGTGTATACCTAGAACAACATTTGCAGACCTCCTCAGTTTTCTGTTTTTAATGTGATGAAAAATTGTACGAGTAACAAAGGAAAATGTCATGGTAACTAAAACATTTCCTATACATGTATTTTAGAGTGAAGTTAAATCAAAGGTCTTCAAAGAATTACTAGGGTTCTTTCTAGGAGGTTATTGACAAATATGTAGTTTGTCTTCTGAGTTTGTGCCTCTTTCACAGATTGGTGTATTTGTGATCCCACAGGCAGGAATAAGTGTCTGTAATTCATTTCTCCTTGTTAACTAGTGTGCTTTTGTGTGTAGGATGATTGACAGCAAACTCGGCTTAGTCCCAACGGATGAGCTTGTTAGCAAAACCCTAGCATCCTATCTCTAATAAAGCATATCAGCAGTACATTTTGTCCTATCTATTAGCCTCTCTGTTTCTTTTTTGTGAAAAGCTGAGTGTCCCTTTGAAGCAATGACAAATAAACCCCTGAACTGAAGTGCTAGGCTGCCTTATGGACAGCTGGATAGTAAATGTCACACCGTGTATAGAATGCCTATTATCAGAGTGAGCCATTTGTTCCATTCCTTTCAGTATCTTAATGTAATACAAAATTGCTAAATCAAGCCCCATGTCTGTGACAGAACATAATTAATGAGAAAGCAGGAGCCAATTCAACACTCTTTATTGGGACCTAATTGGCTCAGGCAACAGAGTTGTCACTCAACAAGAGACTTCCTTTAAAGCAATTTTGTTCTTGGTTGTATTACAGAGCCTATTAAATTGTCCCCTCCTTGATCACACAAAGAAGTATCTGCATGCAATAATTAGCTTTTCCAAGGGGATTTTTTTTTTAACTCTTTCAATAATAGCACATTTTCAAGCACTGCTGGAGGAAACAGACAGCACAGGGAGATATGCAGCCTGCGGACTGAATAATTGTAATAAATGCATTTTGGGAAAGCCTATGTGCAGCATATCAAAGCTACCGCTAGTACATGATGTGGTGGCCTGACTTCAGAGAAGGTTGCAGGTCAAGCTGAGCATCTAATATTTGCACTCTCTGCAAACTTCTCAGCTAAAGTAGCAAGTGAAAGTGTAGAGGTACGGATTGTTTAAAAGAGTGCACTGTTTCTGACATAATATTAAGCCACCATGAGGAATGAGAGGTCCTGTTTCCCAGGGTCAGTATTTGGATCTTAACGATACTAGAACGAGCAGCTGCTCATTTTGAGTAGGAATCAAAACCTAGGAATCTTTTTTTCCTGTAAATGCCCATTGGAGTCTCATGGACTGTGGGTTTTTTTTTAACCAGTAGGTTGTTAATGGCAGAGTAAACTGGTGAGGGAACTCTGTAAGCATTAACAAAGAATTTTTTTTTCCTACCCAAAGACTGAACATCATGCTTTGGAGTTAAACAGTACTTAAATTGACTAGAACCTGCTTCTGTAACCTTCAAAAGCATAACTCTCTACCACTAAGTAAAAGACAACTTATCAAAACCAAAATACATCACGTCTTGAAGTCCAGGAATTTAACCACCATCAAAAAGGTTCAGATGTGTTCACATGTCGGTAGCTTGCAATACATAACTTATTTTCCAGCAAATTTCAGCTGTAGATACTAAGCCTCATAAGAACTCATTTGAAAGCCAAATAACAAAAATGAGAGGGTCCTGAACCAGTTGAATATCTCTGTGTTTAGAAAGACTTATCGTAAGTTGAACATTTCCTGTTCAGTCTAGAATTAAAGCTAGTATTGCAATGAAAGACTTGGCCCACATTTTTCTCAAAATTGTGAACACATAATTCTCTCTGTTACCATTTTCTGTTACATGTATATGACTCACAACTCATTGCACCTGTTGAAAATAATTTGGGAAATACAATGATAGAAAATATCATGTTATCTGTCTGTCTATTATTAATTGATATTTAATATTGGTATATTAGTTGTCACTTTTTGAGAATCCTAAGTGAAAGAAATCAATATATTTGGTGTTTAACAATCAGAAGATCTTAGCACTTCTTCTTATGTCTCCCAAAGGCTAGAATGATGTCACTAATCATATGGATAATTGTGTGCTATCATTTATATTATTATTTTCTTCAGGGTAAAAAATTCCAGGGATTTCAGAGGGAACGACAAAAACAGAATTGAAAGAATGCAGAACATTTTCTCCCTCCCCACTCCACTCCGAAGACATACATGTTTAATGTGTCTTTGCATATGCTATCTCTGCAGTTTTATTAAGTTATTGTGATGAACACATTTTGATTTGTACATTTTACATAGCTTTTTTAGTGGTACAAGTTCATTGACATCTGCTCTAATATGCATGCAAACTAAAGCATTTCTAATATCTGCCCCTTTGAAGAGTGAGCTAGAAGAGAATACATAAATATCTTACAAAAAACATTTTCTGTTTTTTGAGATTTAAGAAAGTGCAAGACAAAATCCTAAATGCAAATGGCAATCAACACTGTCCTTTCCCAGGTGACTTATGAAGAGTAGGAAGGCATATATTCTGAGCACAGCTTTATGAGCTTATTCTAGTAACAAGTGAAAATGATTAAAACCCCTACATAATCTAATTTTCTTTTATTAATAATTTGCAATCAATATTATAAAACTAAAATTGTATATTATGATTAACTCTATATAATCTAGAATACTAAAGGACACTGAATGATTTTAAAGAGTATACTATATTCATCTGCTGAGATTTCTGATGAGTCAAATTAGAATGTTAAAATAATAAACATTTAAACTGAAATATTGCACAGACTTTTAACAAACAAATATTATGTGGAAAAATAACCATGGAAAAGATATTTTGGGAATACATTCAAAACAGCACTTATTTAAATGTTTTATCAAATAAAAAGGTTCTCTGATATTCAGTTTTCATCCAAAAAATACTTGAGTTCCTAAGTGAATTGCCAAGCTTCTGTAGTTTTGGCCATCATAACTGTATAACAAGTTAGATGCCATGCTGTTTGAATCTAACACAAGACCAAAAGGCTGTTTCTCTTGTTTCAGAAAACCTTGGGCCAGATATTAGTAACAGCCTCCTGACAACACATAGCCAGAAGTTATATATCCCCACATGTCTGTACTTGGAAAGTCACTGTCACTGATGACATAAAAGTGAGGCCTCATCAAAAGAGAAATATGACATCACTTGGTTGTCATTGCAAACAGAATTAGAAGTGTGATTCCAGGACTAGTGATTATTAATCATACAGTAACTACAAAAAAGACAATCCATATTAGTTATACATTGTGTCTCTATTTAATGTATAAGGACAAGATCTTGCATCTTCATTAGCTGACAGTGGTTAGCAATAAGATGGGAATAAGACACCAGGTTTTGTGTATTATACAAACAAAGTTATTATGATGCATAAAGAACATTGTTTAGATCTGTAAGTTTCCCTTCTTACATATGCAAGGACCTCGAACAGATGTCTCAGTAAGGGCTGGTTTACATAATGGCTTTGAACTGTTTTCTTGTTTTGATAAACAAAACATTGCTATTATTAGTAAATCTGGCAAAAAAGTCTGAGTCAGGACAGAAAACCTTCCATCATCTTTTCTATCTAGTATTATCCTGTAGCACTCCGCAATTTTATCCTATGAAAATGATGACAAATTCTTCAGCATACAATTTTCCAGAATATCATGGAAATGACACCTTTTTCATGTAAATGCTGTCTGCTTTCTTCATCTTGTATAAAAATGTAGTACTATGTGCTCCAATAGCTTGGTCCCCAGTGGCCTAATTTTACACAGGTCATTGTATTTCAGAAATGAAAATATTGAATACTCTAAGCAGTCTTGGATCTCTAGGCACTGGCTCTGAGGGAGTCTGCAACCTCTGAATCTGTCATGAAACCAGACTTTTCCTCAGCACAAAGTATGATTAAAAGTAATAACACATGTCATACCACTGTGGTAATGCCAACAGAGAGGATGCGTTTCTACAGAACAGATGGTACTTGCAATGCTAAGAAGTCTATTCTCTTCATTTTACCTCATTGTTGCTTGGCTTCTGTGCTTCTGTGCCTTCTCACGCACGTCACACATTTGAAAGTGTGCACAATGTCCTCTTTCTAAAGGGCATGAGCATATGAACTCATATAAACAAGATCGGAATGCAGATTAATTTATCTAGAGCATAATTCAAGAGACTTAAAAACAAATAATAGTATACTAGCAGAGAACAGCATAGCTATTATTTTAGAAACCAAGGCATTGGTAATTTTGAAAAGCTAGGAAAGGTGATATTCATGTAAGACATAACAGGGATCAGTTCACCTCCTATGTTATAGCTACTAGTGTGAAATATAACAGCTTCAGGAAGTGCTGAGTAAACTACACGATAAGTTAAGACTGAGCATTACGAAGAATAATTTAAAATACAAAAGAAGGTGAGGCAGGCAAAATTCCAGCTGACCTTGATCCAAAATTGATGCTTTTGTAAAAAATCATGGGAGACTTGATGACTGTAAAAGTTTTCTAAATATCATTCACATATTGACACATCTAGTATTTCAGTAACTAGCAGTAAGATACCAAGGCAAGAAGTTACATTTATAAAGAACCAGAGGAACAAGTACCTCATACGATCAATATATATTGAAGGTCTTGAGTTCTCTTTACAGGTCTGTAAAACCTCTAAATTCACATTTATGCAGATTTTGCTGATAACAAATTGAGGAAGAAAGGCTTCAAAGTGTACAGAAGGAAGAAAGTTCTGACTGTTACTGCTCTGGCCTACAACTCAGAAGGTTTATGTCCTGCTTCAACAGATACTGTTCTGCCTGTTTGTTTCTCAGCTGCGTGAGAAGTGAGGTTCAGGACATGGACTTAGTACCAAGAAACAGGGGGAGTTAGAACTACTTCATTGAGCAAGCAGGAGCGATCTGCTGTGAACACACCAAATACTAGTCTACTAAGGAATGAGTCCATATGTAGTGTCATAATGAAATGTGATTTCATTTTTGATTAGCAAGAGGATGAGTAATGGCACTGTGTGCCATTTTACACATGCTTTTGGCAGCCTGAAAATGACACAAATGCTCTGAAAATTAGGCAAAATTAACTGCCATGGTCTATCCACGTATTACCTGAAAAATTCTGACAGCCTGCTCAATCTTCTTCCATGGCTGCTATGGGGTCCTCTGTACTGAGAGATATTTAATATTCAGCATGAATAAAGACTTGGAAAAATGCTAGCATATATAGCATTTATATTTTAATATCATCTGCAGCATTCTCCTTAATTTTTCCCACAATCATTCTTTTCTGCAATCAGTCTAGTATAAAAGGACCTGTTACAATAAATTGGTCAGGCTGTTACATGTCTGCCTATCTTGGTGGCTAGACTGAGAAGCTTGCTAATTGCATGGTATGTCATGGGTTTCACAATGTACAGCATAGTGACTCACAAATTATAATTTCCTTCATCTTTATTTCTGCTAATTAACTTTGTTTTCTTTCTCTCTGATTCATATTCTCAGGAAGAAAACAAGAAAACTTTTTGTAAATTACTGGTGTTCACTGGGTTATGCCTGAAATTTAGGTAGGACATAAAGAGTGAAGAAAAAATAAATTATTCTGCCCTTCGTTATCTACTCAGTTAAGGGATCTTCAGATTCTGAACTTCACTGCCTTAGACAAGACATACTGACAAAATATGTAGCAATTTGCATGAATATTTCACGGACAAAGAGTAGCTTTTCTGTGTTAATCAATGATTAATTGTTCAAAGCTAGAGATCTGTAGTCCTTGGAATCTTTCAAAGTTTTTGTTAAAGCATCAGGAATCCTTCAGGCTTACTGCAATCTATCTTAACATTGAAACTTATATTACAGGTTATGATCCTTGTAAATAGAAGGCACTTTGTTATGTCCACTCTGCATTGTCATTCTTACTGTGACATTCTAACCAGACTATGCCGGGATCTGCTGGCAAATACAGTGCATTACTGATGATCCTTTTCTGTTAGACCCTTCCTGGCAGCCCAGAAAATAAAAGATGATTAGGAGAAACATGAATAAAACTCCTTCAAAAGCTGACATAGGTGTTGACTGCGGGTTAAAATTCTTCACAGCTCATCAGTGGAAGAACAAAATAACTTTAGCACTGTACTTCTTTAAGACCTTTGGGTACACATTTCATTTTGGCTAGGAAGTCTATGTGAAATATATTTTAGCATCTCAACAGTTTTTAAAATAACTATGTAAACAGTTCACCCCCAGACAACACATAAGGCTTTATTTGGGGGAAAGAATTTGTATGATAAAGCTGACAGCCACTCTTTATTCAGGATAGATATAGCAAGCTGTTACTACTTCTTTTTTGAATAAGAAACATTAAAAAATGATACCTCACTTAAATAGAAGGCTGCTGAGACACTAATGTGAAAGGAGTTTCATTTCTCTGGTAAGAATGGTAAGTGGAAGTGGGTCTATCTGTGTACAGATCACTTAGAAAAAGACAAATAAAGTCAGAGAAACAGTCAAAATGCCATAGAGGCATAAAAGTAAAATGCCCCTGCAGCAAAAGAAAGAGTGAAAATGTCTCTGAAGACAGGAATCATGGGAAAGTGCTGAGAAATGTGAGAAGACAAATTGTCTCCAGCTACTTGATTCCTGCTGTGTTCATAGAAAGAAGATTTTGAAATTTATTTGTAAACGAACAAACTCTATCAGATGATTTCTCTCCTCTAATGAAAATAGTTCAAAGCATTCTGACTGCTTATGACTTAAAATCAAAAGGAGGTAATTGCTATTAGGATCTGTATTGCTATTTCAGAAAAGCCATATATGCAACTGTTTAGTGAAAACAGCTTGCAGACAGAGCCTCAGCTAATCTGACTTATTTAAATATTTAAAAAAGAATTTACATGATAAGTCTCTGAAAATTTCAAGGCTCACTATATACAATTTGTGCATGCAGATTTGATAAAGTGTATGTAAAATCCAAGACTAAACCCCTGAATAGTTACTAGGCTTTGTGGATTTAGGAGCCACTGTGAGAATGATTCACATACTGCAAAGGAAAGTGATAGAAAATAGTATTTAGTATAATTCCTGACTAATTATTGGGAAAAACCTCTGATGGTATATTTTTAAAAGGTTTTAGCTGCCATTTCTCAAATAAAGAGGAAAACTAAGAAAGAAATTCAGTTGTAGAAACCAAATAAAAAATCTTCAGTCACAACAGTAATTTGAGTTGTATGGAAATGTGGTGCCTACACAGCTACCATGCTATATGCAGATAAGCATTTCATTATTCTGAATACATGACCACTGAGATTTATGGAAGTGACATTTTTTTATGCTATATTTATTTTTAATAAATTATGTTTTTTGATTACAATTAATTAGATATATTGTGCTATTAAATATGAAACATAGATAATACCACATAGCTGGACTATTTCAGATTTATCTGATGCAGTTAGCAACAAACATAGCCCATGGCACTTGAGAAATAGCAATGCTGAGCTGTATGATTGTAATAGGATTCTGTCTACCAAACTTTAGTCCCACTGTCTATGCTGACTGCTGCAGAAAGAAAAAAAATTTCAACATTTTGTCAGGCTTTTTAGTGAGTCCCATTACACTTATGCTTGAATTCACTTGCTTTTGAACACTGTAAATCCTTGAAATCAAGGGACTTCAACTGCAGAGGAAAACTGCAGAACCCTAGTCTAGGACTTGACAATGTTGTAATAACAGCATCAAGAATCCCAAAGACTGTTCTGTTCATTAGAGAGGGATTCAGAGATGTTTACGACTTAGATAAAATAAGATCCTATAATTAGTAGACTAATGAATCTAATGTAGATGTGACACCCATATTATCAATGTCAAATACATAGTCTTACAAATAATTAAGTCATTTTAGTAGCACACTTCGCTGATGCAAGGTTAAAACATTTACAAGTTTATTCGAGCGGCAGCCAAACAATTAAATATTTTTTAAATATTGAGTCCTCCCCATGTTTCTATCCTGGCATTCATGATAACTGGAATGGAAGCTTGCAGATTTCTTGGTATTTCAAAGTATCAGTACCAAAGAAAACATAACTTTCAAGTGAGCTTTAGGAAGATTCATTTGTCAATAGCAGCTCCTGAGACACTAGTTTAGTCTTCCTTATACCACTATTTTACACAGCCAATATGATCTGACACATGCAAATTAGCAGGCAAGAAAGAATAGAGATTAATGGCAGAGAACATAAATAATCTCCTCTTCTAATGAATTAATATATCGTTTTAACTTTATTTTTAGGCTCCAAAAAGACAAGATAAAAATTTTTAATGATTTTTTTTTTTTTCAAATGAAGGTTGATGCTTCTCATAATAAACCAAATTTTCAGAAAATCATGATTTCTTCTGAAAATCAGGTCCCTTTGTTTTACTGACTGTTATTAAGTACAGATTTAATGAGATGGACAGGTAGAAGAATTAACACAGCTTTAACCCATCCCCTGCTCAATCAGAGTGCACTGTGATTGGGGCACTTCTTTCACAAGCCATGAGTTCTTCTTCCTCTTCCTTTCTCCATTTCTGTTTGAGTTCCTTCTTCTGCTACTGGGAATCAGCATCTATTGTCCTATTACCACCAGTATCTACTGTCCTACTTGCTACAAATTTACGTATTTTCTACTACAGAACATCATGACATTTCAGATTTTTTCTAAAATAAGAAACAAATAGTAAGTATCATCTTCCACTTTTTACATTATCAGCTAAATAGGCAAAATACAATGTGGAAAGGTTTCAAACTTAAATACCTGAAAAAACTAATTTTAGGTCCTCATTTCTAAAAATCTTTCAAGTGTTATCAATTAAAAATATACACTTTATGACCATCAATACACAAATACTGAACAATTTTCTCAAGTAAAAATACAAAGAATGTTTGAAGTGAATATGTGAATCTTCAGGCTGCAATAAGGCTCATCAGTTATCTGTTATAATAACACAATGAGGAAAGTACTTTTATTACTATTTTCACAGGGCAAGACAGAGTATCCTTGAAACACTATCCTTTCTTCCAGACAGCTCCTCATGGGAAAACAGACTCAAAAGTGCAATATCCATGCTACCTGAACTTTGAGAAAAATATTTAATGTACTTCTGGCAGTCCATAATAGCAATATCACTTTCTAGGAAGCCTGATGGACTGAGTTGCAGTGCTGAAAATGTGCTGTTTCTTATCTGGTTCTAGTCACCACTACAGTCTTACAAACATAATCCCCTTTACCTGATGATCTTCACTTCCAAAGATCTTTTCTGTAGTTAAACTCATTTCTGAAGTCCCAAGTATTCCCTGAACCTATTCTATCTTTCAATCAGTCAAGTTTCTTATTCACACCTATTTCAGACTTTGCATAACTGTCAATTGAGGACTAAAATATTTGTTTACTTTTTAAAAGTATTTATTCTACAGGGTTTTAAATAAATAGCCGTCTATATATTTTGGTGAGGAAGATGAAAGCAAATATAATACACAGTTTTATCTCAACCTTTTTTTTAACTTAATGCAAAAAGAAAAAGCATTGATGTTGAACTGAACTAGTTATGTCAGGATCTTGATCCTACAGTATCAGCATCATGTTTTGTGATCTGATCTTACCACTGGATCTGCAGGAGTTACTGCAGTTCAAGTTAGGAAACAGTAACATAACTTCCTTAGCAGCTGTAACGCTTGGATCCTTATGTAATTTTCATTTCTCTGAGAACAGTGCTGGGTAAACATGGGTAAAATGACTTCTGTGAAGTACTTTGTGTTTAAAGAAGGAACAGAGAAATATCTAAGGACAGTGGAAAATGAAATCCGTGAAGAATCATAGTATTCAGAAGAAAACTACTAGTGTTACAGTAACTATTTCATTTATAGATTTAGGTATTATGACATATCTTTACTTGAATCACTGTGAAGTATAACAGATTAGGTTGACCTTCGAATAAGAAACATCCTTATAGTAGGCAGCAAGTGAAGGTAATAGTTTACCTTGTTTTTATTGACTGGCCTGGAATGGCTGACTTTAACCATCTTATCACACATTGCAGAAAAAGCATGACATTGATTTTGTGGCATCACTGTGGAGAATAGAAAAAAATATCATATGGATGAGTTAACAAATAAAGAGCACATGTAAAAATACTTTAATCAACCATCAGTACTTTAATAACATATTCTTCTGTGTGTTATATGTAAATGACATACAAAAAAAAAAATCCCATGATTTAAACTGGCCACCAATTGGCAAAGGCATTTTCACTTTCTGATGGTGGAGGTTAATCAAAATTGCAAGAATAAATTAACATGCATAAACATATGATAAACAATTCTTTATGCATGTGTCCTGTTTTCAGCTGGGATAGAGTTAATTTTCTTTCTAGGAGCTGGTACAGTACTGTATTTTGCCTTTAGTATGAAAATAACATTGACGGCACATGGATGTTTTAGTTGTTGCTAAGTAGTGCTTACCCAGATCAAGGACTTTTCAGTCTCTCATGCTCTGTCAATGACAAGGGAGCACAGCCAGGACAGCTGATCCAAACTAACCAAAGGGTTATTCCATGCCACAGCATGTCATGCCCGGAATATAAACTGAAGGAGTTACCCAAAAGGGACTGATCACTGCTGGGGGATAGGCTGGGTCAGTGGGTGGTGAGCAGTTTTACTGTGCACCTCTTGAGTTGTACCCCTCTGTCACTTTTCCTATTATTATTATTAACTTTATTTCAATTATTAAACTGTACTCATCTCAACCCATGGGGTTTACCTTTTTCTAATTCTCCTCCCATCCCACTGTGGTGGGGGGAATGAGCAAGTGGCTGTTTGTTACTTTGTTGCCAGTGGGATTAAAGCATGACAGTATGCTAAACAATGATTCGGTAATATAAAAAATGGTAATTCATTCTGATTTTCTAAGCACAAGTCTGCAGTTTTTAATGGAATTACAGAGCACTCCCAAAACTTGGTACCAGCTTTCATGGAAATAGTTTCAAATTGGTTGATTTTTATTCTTTTTTTCCTTAATGTGGTGCTTATACATACCATGAAATTATTTATTAAAGGGTTTATTTAAATTCATGATTAATTGCTCTTTTCTCTCTTTAGAGAAAGAAACATTACCAGCATTATCAATGAATTCTGGAATAGTCCTGTAACAACAAATTTACTGACTCCACATGTTGAAGAATAATAATATACTATAGGAAATGTCAGACTTCCTACAGACTTCCAGTAAGTGGACAAAACCATGAAAATTACAACAGCTTCATATATAAGCAACTATTTCAGCAAACAGGATTAAAAATAAAAGTCCAGCAGCTTCCTAAAGACATTCCTACTGCAATCCCACATAAAAGATACTGCATTAAAATACACAACTGAAAATTAAATGAAATCAGAAGATGATTTACTAAAATACATGGTGGAAAGTTTTTTGCCACAGTTCCCTTTCTTGGAACTATTAGGTTCTGAGACCTGTCATGATTTATGCTTTGGCAATTTGGTTTAAAAAGGAAACAAATAGAAAATAAATTTTGTCCTTACTGAAAGCTGATTGGTAGAAAACATTGACACTATCCTCATTGAAACACTCTTTCAGTAACATAGACATGATTACTCAATTAAGTGAGCTATATTTTCAGAGCACAAGCTTTTATTGAAAAAGTTAACACTGTGAAGATAGAGAAGAAGGTTAAAATCAAAATTTTGTAAATTACAAACGGTCTATTAAGAAGTAAAGACATCTTCTCTGCCGAGAAAAATGTGCAGTAATCTGTGCTTCAGCTTTCACAGGATGAATGATGGACCTTAAATCCCCATGAAAAAAGTTTTACAGATACCAGTTCAAACTCTGACCTAAATTTTGAGGGAACTGTACTGAACTCCAGCATGGAATAATTATAGATTTCTAACTGTTTTGGAGAATACATTGCCACTGTGTACAATACACAAATAGACTCCCGTCTCAGAAAATATGGATTTGTAATCTGAGCCTGTTGAAAAATGAGTCATACTCCTCAAAAAAAAAAGAAAAAAAAATCATGCCTGCATTTTGAGAAGATGACAGAAACTGCTTCCCTTGAATTTGAATGCTGTTAGGACAAAATCATGAGCACTTTGTAAAAAACCTGAAAAAGTGGTTTTTACAATTTATAAAATTTTCTTTAAAATTCAAACTGTCACCCAGTTACCTTAATATAGAATTCATCAATGTCAGTATCTATAGGGAAGTGTTAACTAAAAACAAACAAATGGTCCACTATTATAGGGCTGGTTTTACTCCTACACTGACAAAATGTGGTCCTGATGATAACCAGTCATCTATGTCACATCTAGTATGAAGACTGATGAAGAATTGACATCTTGCTGAGAATATCACGGGATTTTTTACATTTTAACAAATGGAATAAGCAGAGGATATGTACCTGAGAATGTTTAACCACATTTAAACATTAATTTAGTTTATCTATATTAGTTTTCCTATTGGACGTGTGTTCTGTGGGTACATAGATATTCAAGATTTACTGGATAAAACCTTCTTGGCAAAGCTTATATCTGAAAGGAGCATGACTATAAAGTCACCAATTACACAAGACAGAAATCGGCAAGGATTTAGATCTTCCCCTTGTAGGGCTACGAGATTAGAAAATTTTATACTTGTTCAGAAGATAGGAAAATGTGTTTTACTACTGAGTATCATGTATTATACAATTAAAAAGTATCACCCAAATTCTGAGTGCAAAACTAGAATTTTTAGAATTAGAAAATTTGAACAAGAAATTTGAAATTTTTTTGAGATTAGTAATCATGCATTTCTCAGAATCACAAAATAACCCAGGTTGATAAGGATCTCTGCAGGTCATCTATTCCAATCCTTTGCTCAAAGCAGGGTCAACTTCGAAGGCAGATCCAGATGCTAAGTTACATATCCAGCTGAATTTTTTAATATATGCAAGCATGGACATGCCACAACTTCTCCGGCAAACTGCATTCATATTCCCATAATTCTGATGTGGCAGTTAGCAGCTTGAAATGAAAAGTAGTATTTAGTGCATGAAAAGTAGTATTTAGTGATCTTAAGTATGTTCATCTTCTCAGCTCAGTGAACAGAAAGAAGAAAAAGAAAGACTGCTCTGATGGTCACCTCCCAGTAGACTTAAAACTATTTCTCTTACAAGTTATTATTTCATAAATCTACCATGATATATAAAATATATTCATAATACAATTTCTGAAAACCCAAAATAATATAACAATTAAAAATGAGCTATGGCTGCTCAGCTTTTAAGCTACAGAATGACAAGAATATCTGTCCTTTGGTAAAATATCTGCATTGGAGATAAAGCTAGAGACTTTGAAATGTACAGAATTTATGGTTAATTATTTTTTATCCTATATTCTCTATTATAAAGAAGACTTATGAAAATCAACATCATATCAACATCAAATAGTCTGTTTGTCCCTTCATTGTCCCCTCTGTAAAATGAACTATATCCCCCTGGATGAAACCCATCTAAAATATGTGCTACCAAAATGAACATATTTTCTCATGACCTGTCAAAAACCTGAAAATTATTCCGTACAAACTCTTTGAAAAGGGGTATGGAAATGGAAGTCAGTATTTCTTGTTTCCTTCACATTTGCTGCAAATGTCCCTGTAGAAGGCCTCCTTCCTGAAAATTACAACTGCAAATTCAACCACGCACTAAATAGATGCAGTGATTTTCCTCTTCAGCCTCAAAACTATGCATCTTCATTTTCCTGTACTGCAGGAGAAATACCAAACTAGCCTTTCAGATCACAACTGTATTCCAGTAATGCTATATATTGTACATGTCATTTAAATTGGAAACTGTAATAAAATACATGTAAAATGTCTGCCTTAGGACTTGATATTCTACAGCACTTCTTCACAAGTACTGTATAGAAAATATAGAATAATTTAAAAATCACATTCTGGTAGTATTGTCAATGATGTAAATTATCTTTGGCTTTCAGTTTAAAAGATGTTGGTGACAGACTCTGAATCATTTCTGTATCATCAGTAAAAGTAAAATTGAGGGGAATGAAGCAGAGTCATGAACATAAGAGTTAGCATGAGCTATGAAGAAATAGGAGCTACTCTTTGACATATTGCAATGTTAGAATGCAAAATATCCTATTATAGCACAAGTAATTGAGACAGATGAAACTGCAAGTTTATAACTATGGTCAAAACTTAGAATCGGATGGAAATAATTCAAAAACTGAACGTGTGGTTACCAGTAGAGTCCAAAGGAGTAACAGAGTCCAATATATTTCAGATTCTAATTTTTAAAATAATAAAATTATAAAAAATCAATTTGAAATTAATGTGTTAGAGGAAAAGGAAGGGAAGTTTTTTACTAAAAAACACTTCTGATAGAAATCTATGAAAAAAATTTTCCTCTAAACATGGTTTTTGGAAATAAGCAAACAAGATTAGTTGAAAACAGGCCTGACACAAGAAGAAAACTGTAAATGCATCTCCATAAACTTGCTCTAGATTGGTCACAATCTTTAAAGATGAAATAAAATTAGGATGATCCTCAAACAGCAGCTGGAAACCCAACAGTTCTGAATTTTTTTTTTCAGTATGTGCTTGTAAAGTGTCACTAAGCTTTAGAGAAAAAGACAAAATGTGATTCTTAGTTCGTTATAGTGTATAAAAGCTTAATTAATTAATTTATTAAATACCCTATTCACATTAACGTCATCACATTCATTACTTCAAGGACAGGATTTAAAAATTACAAAAACATATTCTCAGCATTTCACAAGAATAAAGGTGAAAAATGCTATCCTAGATTTTTTGTGGTAATGTCAGCAATCCCACCCTTATTTTTCACTGCATAGGAAGGCTACAAACCCAAGCATTTCATATTCACTTAAAGGTTCTGTAGCACTTGAAAATTAGCAGCCTACAACTCATCCTCAATGCAGTGATTCAGAATCAAGGCAATATACTGTTGTATTGGTTAATATGAATACATGAAGCGACAGAATTACAGAAATTTAGCTTCTTCAGATTCTGTTAACTATTGCTAGACAGTAGTTGAGTGCAGGGCCTGCATGGCACTATAGTAAAGACTAAGACTGACTATATCTTACATAAGCCAAGAAATGGAAAGAAAGTATTAAAGGGAATCTTGATATCAAAATGATCCCATCTAGTATCTATGAGGAAGGCATGACTCAGAAAAGGGTGTGCTATGAGAGAAATGATCTGAGGGAAAAGACTAAGCAAGATTAAGAATACAAATAGTGGAGAAACTGAAACCAAAATCTAATTCATGAACAGGAGAGTCTCAGTGCTCATGTTTGTCATGATTGGTAGAAGGATATTACTACATTAGAAGAAGTAGGATGTTAAATGGGTTGGACTGAGAAGCCAAGTTCCAAACACCTGGCTTTCTGGAGCAATGCTAAAAATATGCATTTTCTGGAACAATTACCAGGCTTGTCCTACAACAGTGAGTTTATTACAGGGTCACACCTGAGTATGTGATCATAACTGAGATTTTACAAGGATGCATGGGCAGTAATTAAAAAATGAGCAATATTACCAAAGAAATAATAGTACCCGTTCTTTCTTCTGAAAAGTATCAGGATTAAGTAATGCAATTGGGCTTCAATAATGATGCCAGTTGAGTAATGAATTCACTTCATTGGAAGAAGGAACGCAACTGGGCTTTAAGTCATATCCTTGCTTCTAATTTCAGACCATAGGATTTCTACTAAGATATTTTCAACTTCTCTCACCTGCATAATTACTAAAACATTTCTAGCAAAGTCAAGAATTTAATTTAGCTTTCATGACTCTGAGATTAACATGCTTATAATGATCTTATTCTTGTACTAACAAAACCAGAGTGGCACATGACACTTGGGAGTAATGAAGGTTATGGCAGAAGACCCTGACATTATTTCACAAAAGGGAAACAAGAGACAATGATGTAAGTATCAGCTTTTCACATTTGAAACTGGTTTCAAACTCTTTCTAAGGTGAAAATTATCTCGTACTAATTTCCAACTGTTCTTATCACAAAACCACTACTCAGCTGGCATGAATTCTTGTTGACAAACCCAGGGCTGACTAAAAGGGATAGCACAACTAGGATTGAGAAGTATTGGCAGGACTGAGGGAGCCTGCCTGCAACTGGCTTGAGACAGTGTTTTTCTTCATTTTAATGTCACAAAATCTAGTGTGATTATCTAACCTAAAGGAAATCCCATGTAACTTTATATTAGCACAACCCAAATGAATAAAACAGAAAATATGCAATTCTACTATTAATAACTGCCAGACTAGTTTCTCAGATTGTTTTAGGAAGGAAACAGCATGTCACCAAACTTCTAGGTGCGGCTAGTTTACAAGCTAAGCTAAATGAGAGGCTTGTTCTGTGGAAGCAATACACAATACTGTCATTACAAAAGCTTCATGTTTGGCAGAACAATCATTTTCCCCCTTGATCCTTCATTCTGGGATCTATAAGACCCTGCAATTTTCAGATAGCAATGGCACAAGATCAAGGTTATTACTATTTTTTAAGACAGCACTTTTTAACAAAAGGAGAGAAGCACAGAAACAGCCAGGCAGCAGTTGCACATGTGGCATTCATGTTTTGTAATAATTTCAGTCTGAATCCTGCCAATATCACTTCATCTCAAGCCACTTGCTGGGACACTGAGCACATCCATCCTTTCCTGTAGGCTTTATTTCTACCCAACAAAGAGACTATGCTTGGCTCCAGAGACTGTTAGTCTTCAGTTTCATGGGCACAAAAACAACTCAAAATCTACTATGAATAGTGAATAGGAAAAAAAAACCCTTAGCAGTCAGTAGCAGGCACAGCATCATGGAGGGCTTCTCCATTAGTAGAGAGCTGCCTTGCAAAAATAATCATTGGCAGAAGTGGGACTTGCTGCACATTTGTGAAAGGCAACTTTCTAAAAAGACTTAATTATTTCCCATAGTTTAAGCCAAGATTTTTTTTAACCAATCTACAACCGTTTTAAGCACTGACCATATTTTCAGGTATCACTTGCGTCTTACAAAATTCCACAGGCTATCTACCTGCAGCTTTGGTAATACAATAGTTATTGTCATGAAACATTTATAAAGTGCTGAATAGGAAAGGACATTGCTTCAGATAAAAAAAGCTACAGTTGTTCTTAAAAAAAGCCAGCATATATAAAGAAATACAGACTTGTAAAAATTATTTTACAACCAAGGTGCAATTACTGTGAATAAAAGTATGAAAATAAAATATTTAGGAAGACATCTTAAATAAACCTTTTCCTTTACATTTTATACAGCACAGAGTTCACAATACTACTGTTACTGGTATTGCTGTAATGTGGTTGCTGGGGTTGCAAGACATTTTGTGACAGGGAAGATGTGGGGTTTCATGTACATAATACCATTAAATGTTCAGATATGTTCAAATGCACAGATA